>CM067171.1:131430089-131473674 GCA_034093135.1 Erigeron breviscapus | reverse complement strand
GACATTCACAACCGACGACCAACTCAACTTGCACGACCGACATAACCATTTATAATTAAAGTAATGACTAGAATTCAACTTGTGCATAGCTCTCATGTATTACACCTAAATGGACAAAGTAATGCTAGCCAAGTGGGGGTATCAACTAAGGGTTCTAATAGGTAATGCAAACATTGGATTTGGTTATGTATCTTTTGCACCAAGAATCATTTTTAAAGCTTATTTTCAAAAGACTCATTTTGAATATCCCTTATACAATCATTTCGATCATTCCATATTAAATTTTTAGTTAGGCATAGTTGATCAGGCTATGCATAAGTAAAACGAGAATACTTTATGATCGACTCAACTGTTTAAGAAATATTCGACTCGTTTTTTTTTTTTTGAAAATACGTAGGTTATAGCAAAAATTCTCTATAACCTTGATCTCTGATACCATTTTTCTGTAACACCCCGACTATAGTAGAAACACGAGATGCCACAGAACGACATGGTACAAAAGATTTAAGTAATAAACATCAACATAAAGTTTCAAATGCCATTCAAATTAAAAAGGTAACAAGTTCAAGTTGACGTTTAATAATCATTACATAACCAAATTCATAACCAAAAGATCAAATGTTTGCGTTACTAGTCCACATACAACAAGTAAACACATCATCCATGAAGCGGTCCAAAAGCTAACTTATTGCCTAGACCTGAAAAGCATGAGAAAAAGTGTCAACTACGAGAGTTGAGTGAGTTCATAGGATTATGCTAACAACACACATATATTTAATCCAATTCAGTAAGGAATAAGTCATAAATTTCCAAGAATTTCATCATACTGTCCACACCCAAACCGTATGTTCAATCAATAATTTCCATCCATAATATAATATCAATACCTTTGGGTCAATGGTAAGACTACCATGACATAATCGATGAGTATATGCTTGAGCCACTACTAAGACCGGTTATGTCCCAATAATCAATATATAATGTCCCAAATGATAAGATAATGATAAGCACATGCTGTCAATCACGTGCATAAAGATAACCAAGGGTCGTGCCATGGAGACGCCCATAAATATATAGTAGTTAGAGCACCGCGAGGCCGGACTGGCGATGAAGGTGGCCACCAAGGCAGACCAAACATCCCACCGTTACCTATAATAGTGGATGAGGGGACAAGTCCTAGTTGCGCAACCCTCTAACTACAGGCCTCAAATGAGTTAATAGTAGTGTACAAGGGACCACCGTTTGACAGTACTCAAGCTCATCATATAACATATAACACGTTGAACATACAATATAATTCCCATATCATTATCATTATTTCAAAGAATCATTTCATAAGAGAAAGTCATTTTAATTAATCATGCTTTTCACCCCGCAAGTAAAACATATAAAAGAGTTTGAAAGGGGGCTATGACTCACTTGATTAGAGAGTGAATAGGGGCTGATCAAACGTGATTCCTCCGCTTAGATTTGTTGCGCCTCAAGCAAGCCTAAACCATAACGTATATATTCGCGGCGTAAGTTCGCGTGACATGAACTAGTGAGCTAGATCATGAGATGTATACTAGTAGACTTGCCCATCTTTGGTTGTTATTAGATTATGGAATTTAAGTGCATTATGATGTTCTTATTGTTTGGGTATAAGGGAGTTGGTGGTAAGAGTCGTTTTCTCATTATACGTTTTTGTACGTTTATTGGAATTTCGGTAGTTTGGCTTGGATTTATATGATTTCCATTGCACACTTTGCTTGGTAATAATATTTGACATTAGTGGTCTTATAATATAAATATTTTATGTATATTTTCTGATTTGTAAATATATATTTAATTTAATAATATTTAATTATTTATTTATTCACTTTATTGATTTATTTGCTAAATAAATCCTTAAAATACTTTTAAGTGTCATAATTGTATTTATAAATTATGAATGATTTCATTTGAATTATCTTCTGATATATAAGCTTCTTAATTTATAATTTCATGATTTATACTTTTATTTGTGTATTTTCCATTTATTTTAATAATAATATTTAATTAATTGTTTTTACTTAATTATTTATCTTTAAATTATGTAACACATGTCTCTTGCCTTCTAGCTATTTTTCTCCAGTAGGTTTTAGTTATTTTTATCAATGGTTAAGATGATTTAACTTCATTCTTGATTTACATAATTTATTTATTGATTTTTATGTCTTTTAATTACCATTTAAATTCAATAATTCATGGAAATTCTTAGAAATCATCACCAAACATTTTGGTCTAAAATCTCAGGCCTTTTAGGCAACTTTTATTCATACAAAATCATATCAATTCAACCTCTCTTGTGTCTTGCTCATTTTGAGGGTTTTATGATTAAAAATCGTTTACCGAAATAGTGATTTTAGCCTCATTTCTTAAGCAATTAAAGTGCTTCAAAATGGATTTTCATTCTTGTTTCATTATTTCCAGAAAGTTCATCATATTTTGGTGTCCAAAATCGTGAGAGTGGTGGTGGTGTGATATGTGCAATTTAGTGCTTTCGGTTAGTGATTATTTGACCCGAAAAGGTGGTTTTTGAGCTTATTGTTGTCATGGACCAATAGATCTGAGTTTTGTGCTTTTATTTCAACATTTTTCCAGTAGGTTTATCATATTTTCTTGGTCATAAGATTATGGTGCATGTGTGTGCTCAAAATGCATTTTTGCGTGTTTTCGGTTTGTGATTTCTAGCTTATTTTAACATGTTTTGATTCAAGCTTTATACCTTTGATATTTTACCAATTTTTCCAGAATATTAACATTCATATTAACATACTTTTCACTTATAACAAGTCCATATTCATCTCATAATCCAACAAAAGATCCAACTTTCTTAAATCTAGCATATATGCATTCGAATCAACACTTTTTACTATCAACTTTTATAGATCTAACTTTCCTCAATACAAAAACATCTTTTATATGAAAAATCTCAGAATATACTCTTCAAAATACAAAAACATCTTTTATATGAAAAATCTCAGAATATACTCTTCAAAAATATACAAAAACATATAGATCTATCAACAAGAAAGTCACTTTAAAAGCTACGAATCTATAACCACACTTTTGGGTCTTAAACTTGTTGAATCCTTGGATCTTTCTTATTAGATTCGACATGCATGAGCATGGAAAGAAAGATCCTATCAACTTTGCCCTCATTAAGTGTATATTACAAAGAAAACAAGAAGAAAGTATGAGTTTTTGATAAAAACCTTTGAATATAAACAAAAACGAGATTAGATCTAGTAAAAAGGATGAAGATTATACCCTCTTGAACTTGATTTTGGATGATGTAATAGGGCAGATTTTCGTGGCCTTCAAACCCCAATAACACCTTGAATCTAAGCCTAGAACAACCCTTGAACCTTGCTTGTATTAACCCTTTATTAATCTAACTTAAAACCCTTATTATTAGTAAGTGTTAATTTGATTTTTGATGGTGTTTTCCCTTGTTCTTGATGTGGCCGAAACTAAGAGAAGAAGAGAGAAAGGAAGAGTTTTCTTGAGAGAGAAAAGAAGAGTGTAAGAAGTGTAAGTGTGTGTGTGAGTTTCAAGGGAGAAATGAAGAGTGTGAAGTTTGAAATGGCATGTGTATGGTGTAAAAGGGGGGGGCGGCCTCATTAGGGCATGGGGAAGGGTTTTTGTATTTTTTTTTTTTTATAAAAATGTTGTATATAATGTGTATGTATGTTAGGTGTAAGTGTATATATATTTTGTAAGGTTAAATGTGTTAGTTTGTAGTTATAAGTTGATGTTTGTTCTAATATGTGCATATGTATATATGTCATGTATATATGCTTGTATGTATACATTTTTGTGTTTCTAATATGTTACATAAGCCTTTGATTATAAACTTGTATTTATTTTAAGCATATATGTATGTATATATATATACTTATTATGATTTAAACGCTTTTATGCGCAAAAGAACTTATAACATGTTTTGAATTAGAAATTTTATTTTCGTGACCAAATTTTACTTAGATTAGCTAAATGATCAAATTGTTGGACCTTCGTAAGGATTTTTGATGGTTATCTCAACTTGTGAGACTTACATTATTGTTTAGATAATCTGATTGATCATAAATAAATTTTTTGTTAAATGGTACTTTATAATTCCTATTTAGAATTGAACAATAGCTTTAGATTGCTAATTTAGGGCATTATCTACTAGCTTTAAGTATAACTATGGCTTGCGAGATCATAGGCAACATAACTAGCTCATATATGATATTTAAAAAAAGTAGGGTTGTTACAACAATGCTTCCAGCTCCAGCTCTCTGGATAAAACCAATCTTACCTGCTATAAGTGTGGTAAGAAAGGTCATTTATGAAGGAATGCAGATCTAGTCAGTTGAACAACCAAACTGGCCCCCCTGTCCCTAATTTCAATCGGCCTGATGATAGCTACAAAGCTAAATACAAGAAGCTTAAGGCTCAGATTTCCCTCCTGTCCATGAAAAAGGAAAAGGATCAGTGCTTAATGGCACAAACTGAGGGAAAATGGGAGTACTCTGATGACTCATCAGCTGATGAAGTAGAGGAAAGGGACATGTGTTTTATGGCCTTGGAAGATCAACAGCAGCATGTGGCAAAAGAAGATGTCATCACTGGAAGATGGGTGGACATCATCTTGAAAAAGGTATGTGATTATGACAACCAAGTTGACCCAGAACTGAAACTAGACCTGGCTGAATCATTAAGTGGTGATTTGGCATTTGTGGAAACTGTTAGAGCAGATAGTGAAAGATATCTTGACACTATCTTAATTGAACTGAACAATATTAAAACACAACTGAATGATTTACAAAGTGTCCAGTTGGCTCTCAAGGAGTCAGTTTTAAAAATTGAGGCTTTGGAACTTGATAATCAAAAACTATTTTTTGATCTTGAAAAAGAACAAAAGATTATCAAGTCATGGGTAAAAGCATCTGGTAAAAACTATGATGTATTTTCAAGAACTATCGATGCCCAGAAGAATGAATGGAAATCTGGAGATCTGGAGATGGCAGCTCTCATACCAGATCTTCATGCATTGCCTCCAGCTCTCAGGGTTGAAACACCTTATGATCAACCTGAAGCTGTTGAAACTGAACCCATTGAGACCACCCCCATTGAGGTTAAACCTGGAGCCAAACAGGCTAATGCTCCAGTTAAAAGGGCCACTGGTAACAAGCCTTACCTCAAAAGTCTAAGGTGCCCAAGACCCGACAGACTAAAACTCCAGCTGAACCAAGGTCCAAGGTTCAGCTGCCTAATGAAAATAATATTTTGGTTAATCTGGAAAGTCAACTCCAACTTTTGTCTCGACAGGTTCTGAGTTATACTGCCCGGATTAAAAATCTGGAAGGAGGTTCATTACCTCCAGTTTTCAAACAAAATATTAAACCACTCCCTTCAAAACCTAATCAAAAGAATGTTCCATCTGGAACTAAATCTGGTAAAAATAAGAGGAGTAAGTATCAAGTACCAATCGTTTTTACTCCTGCACCACAACTGTCAACTGTGACTTCTGTAGAGAAGTCCAGTGAACCCATCAAGAAAAGATGGGTTCACAAAAATAACTAATGATTTTTGTGTGTGCAGGGCGATCGAAAGAAGAATATCTGGTATCTGGACAGCGCTGCTGGCCGGACTATGACCGGATGTAAGCCCCTGCTTGAAGAGTTCACTGTCCAAGATGGACCGACAGTGACGTTTTGTAATGATCAATCTGGAAAGACTGAAGGATATGGTGTGCTCAATAATGAACAAGTCGAATTCAAAAGAGTTGCATTTGTGAATGGTTTGAAATACAACCTGATCAGTGTCAGCCAACTTTGTTATGATGGCTTCAGAGTTTTGTTCGATATTGCACAAGGCACCATATTTAACAAGGATTGGAAAGTGATGATGGTTGCACCAAGAAAAGGAAATGTGTACATCATGGATATGGAGATGGCAGCTCTCATACCAGATCTTCATGCATTGCCTCAAGCTCTCAGGGTTGAAACACCTTATGATCAACCTGAAGCTGTTGAAACTGAACCCATTGAGACCACCCCCATTGAGGTTTTTTTTTTTTTTTTTTTTTTTTTTTTTTTTTTTTTTTTTTTTTTTTTTTTTTTTTTTTTTTTTTTTTTTTTTTTTTTTTTTTTTTTTTTTTTTTTTTTTTTTTTTTTTTTTTTTTTTTTTTTTTTTTTTTTTTTTTTTTTTTTTTTTTTTTTTTTTTTTTTTTTTTTTTTTTTTTTTTTTTTTTTTTTTTTTTTTTTTTTTTTTTTTTTTTTTTTTTTTTTTTTTTTTTTTTTTTTTTTTTTTTTTTTTTTTTTTTTTTTTTTTTTTTTTTTTTTTTTTTTTTTTTTTTTTTTTTTTTTTTTTTTTTTTTTTTTTTTTTTTTTTTTTTTTTTTTTTTTTTTTTTTTTTTTTTTTTTTTTTTTTTTTTTTTTTTTTTTTTTTTTTTTTTTTTTTTTTTTTTTTTTTTTTTTTTTTTTTTTTTTTTTTTTTTTTTTTTTTTTTTTTTTTTTTTTTTTTTTTTTTTTTTTTTTTTTTTTTTTTTTTTTTTTTTTTTTTTTTTTTTTTTTTTTTTTTTTTTTTTTTTTTTTTTTTTTTTTTTTTTTTTTTTTTTTTTTTTTTTTTTTTTTTTTTTTTTTTTTTTTTTTTTTTTTTTTTTTTTTTTTTTTTTTTTTTTTTTTTTTTTTTTTTTTTTTTTTTTTTTTTTTTTTTTTTTTTTTTTTTTTTTTTTTTTTTTTTTTTTTTTTTTTTTTTTTTTTTTTTTTTTTTTTTTTTTTTTTTTTTTTTTTTTTTTTTTTTTTTTTTTTTTTTTTTTTTTTTTTTTTTTTTTTTTTTTTTTTTTTTTTTTTTTTTTTTTTTTTTTTTTTTTTTTTTTTTTTTTTTTTTTTTTTTTTTTTTTTTTTTTTTTTTTTTTTTTTTTTTTTTTTTTTTTTATAAAAGATTATCCCATCTTAATTTAAAAATATTAACAAGTTGTCTCGCAAACAACTGGTTGATGGGATACCTCAGATTTCTTTTAATAAAGAAAAGCCATGTCCAGGGTGTGAGATGGGCAAGCAGAAAGGGCCAGTTTCAAAACTAGGCAAAACTTTAGCATCACTGAACCTCTTCACATGCTTCATATGGATCTTTTTTGGTCCAGTGAATGTTCAAACTAGAGCTGGAAAGAAGTACACTCTAGTTGTGGTTGATGAATTCACCAGATACTGCTGGTGGTATTCCTCAGATCCAAAAGTGATGCACCTGCTGAAATCATCTCTCTCATCAATAGAATTGAACTCAAGTATACTCGAAAAGTTTGTTAGTTGCGAAGTGATAATGGTACTGAATTTTAAAATAAGGTACTTGAAACATTTTGCAATGGCACTGGCATCTCTCAAAACTTCTCATCAGCACACTCTCCAGAGCAAAATGGAGTTGTGGAAAGAAAGAATCGCACACTGATAGAAGCGGCCAGAAGTATGCTATCTGAATCAGGTCTTCCCACCAGTTTTTGGGCTGAAGCAGTTGCAACTGCTTGTCACACCTAAAACCGGTCAGTCTACATCAAGAGACATAAGAAGACTGCCTATGAAGTACTCAGGAATCGTAAACCAAATATTGGATACTTTCATGTATTTGGTTGTCCAGTTTATATCTTAAACGATTCCAGTCAGCTTGGAAAGTTTGATGCAAAAGCTGATGAAGGGGTATTTTTAGGTTATTCCGATATTCGAAAGGCCTTTAGAGTCTATAATTATAGACTCCAAAAGGTTCATGAGACAATTCATGTCACATTCGATGAATCAACTGAAGCAATCAACAAGAGACCAAGCTTTAATATTACTCCAGTCGTTCTAATCAATTTTGGTGAAACTGACCAAGTTCATCAGTCAGTTGTTTCACCAAAAGATGTTTCCAGTTATAACAAATTGGAACCAGTTAAGAAGAAGAAAAGCACCAGTGACACATCATTTTATCCCTCCATCAATTTCAACTTACCACAAGAATTGGTGATTGGATCTGATGTACGTGCCACTCTAATATCAGCACCAGTTCAAACTCCAACTTCTCCAGTTCTTCAAGAAATGCCTTTGAATGAAGAATTTCATGATGCAAATCGTGACCTCATTGACTCTGATGAGGATGTAGAATTAGTTTGGACTGATCCTCCTCCAGAAGCTACTGCAACTGAAGAAGATCGCCAGGTGACTTGCACTGATATTGTTGTGCGCCAACCTAGTCAATACACTAGATGGACTCGAGCACATCCAATTGAACAGTTTGTGGGAGATCCAAATAGTGGGGTTCAGACTAGAAGAGCCACCAGTGAGCAATGCTTAAACATCACCTTCTTATCTTTAATTGAACCAAAGAAGATTGACGAGGCTATGGCAGACCCAAGCTGGGTGGAAGCTATGCAAGAAGAGCTCGTCCAGTTTGAAAGGAACAATGTTTGGGAGCTTGTTCCTTGTCCACCAGGGTTAAAGAAAGAACCCATTGGTACCAGATGGGTCTACCGAAACAAGATGGATGAAGATGGCCATGTTGTAAGAAACAAGGCCAGATTAGTTGCCCAGGGTTATTGTCAAGCAGAAGGCGTTGACTTTGAAGAAACTTTTGCTCCAGTTGCAAGACTTGAAGCCATCAGAATATTTCTGGCTTATGCAGCCCATCTGCAGTTCAAAGTCTTCCAGATGGATGTCAAAAGTGCGTTCCTTAATGGAACATTGGAAGAAGAAGTATATGTTAAGCAGACTCCAGGTTTCATCGATGAGAAGCATCCTCATTGAGTTTATAGACTGAACAAAGCATTGTATGGTCTAAAACAAGCCCCAAGAGCCTGGTATGATACTTTAACTAAACATCTTCTTAAAAATGGCTTTCAAAGAGGTGCAATAGATAATACCTTATTCATCTTGAAGAAAGAGGTAATATCTTATTGGTACAAATTTATGTTGATGACATTATTTTTGGTTCAACTGATGATGCAATGTGTACAAATTTTCAAAAATCATGTCATCTGAGTATGAGATGAGTTTAATGGGTGAATTAACATTTTTCTTAGGTCTTCAGATTAAGCAAACTGAAAATGGAATTTTCATAAACCAAGGAAAATATGTCAGAGATTTGTTAAGAAAATACAAATATGATTCAATCCTATCGAAAAACACACCTATTGCAGCACCAATAAATTTGGACTCTGACCCAACTGGCAAACCAGTGAACATAACTGACTATCGTGGTATGGTTGGTTCACTAAGTTTTAACTGCCAGTCGACCAGATATAATGTTTGCAACATGTTTATGTGCCAGGTTTCAGGCTAACCCTAAAGAATCACATTTGCACGCTGTAAAGCGTATATTTAGATACCTGAAAGGGTGTCCTAATCTTGGTCTTTGGTACCCTAAAGGCTCTGGATTAGATCTAATGGGTTATTCAGATTCAGATCATGCAGGCTGTAAGATAGATAGAAAATCAACAACTGGTGGTTGTCATTTCCTTGGAGGAAAACTGGTAAGTTGGACCAGTAAGAAGCAGACTTCAGTCTCTATGTCCACTGCTGAGGCAGAGTACATTTCTGCGGCCAGTTGCTGTGCCCAGATTCTCTGGATCAAGAACCAGTTACTAGATTATGGTCAAAAGTATACAAGGACCCCAATCTTTTGTGACAACACCAGTGTAATTGCTATATCTCACAATCCAGTGATGCACTCCAAGACAAAGCATATTGACATCAGGTATCATTTCATTCGTGATCATGTTATGAAAGGAGACATTGAATTACATTTCATCCTCACTGACAAACAGTTAGCTGATGTTTTTACAAAACCTCTCGATTAGAAAACCTTTAAACATCTCATCAGCGAACTGGGAATGTTAAATCCTTAAAACTGGAGCTTTCTTTGTTATTGAACGCGTCAGTGACACTGATGAAGTTCTCCAGTCGAGGAGGTCCTGATAATCTTTGCTCGCCAGGCTATCGAACGCCGTTGTGATACTATCCTGGCACTAATCGATTTCTGGATCATCATTTTAGGGGGAAAGACTCAAAATAATTTTCTGACTAAAATTCGTTTTTGTTTGAAAATGGCAACTGGAGAACTCTTCAGTTGGAAACTGGTACTGGACTGATCCTCCAGTGACCAGGTTCAGTCTTGTCTTATTTTTTTTATAACGTTAGAAATACTTGGTCAATATTTGTGACACGTGATGGTACTCGAGTGTTTTAAACCACTTGGTATCATGATCTGACGTGTTTAAAGCTATTTTAGTACTTGACAACTGTTTGTATTGGGAAAATAAAAAGTGAGTGGGCGCGTGGGTAAGATAAGCCGTCGTAGCATTTAATGCTGACATGGTAACATTTAATGTTGACATGGCAAATTATGATTTTATTTCAAAATTCAAACTTCTTTTGTTAAAATATCTACAAAGCTGTTTTGGTTAAATAAAATATAATTTTTGTATTTCATTGGGATCATGAATCCCTTATAAATACCCTTATTTACTCCGAACTCATTTACTTCCTTCTACATTTTTTCATTTACTTCCCAATCATCAAAATTGCTTCATTTCTCTCTCTGCTTCACAAATCAAGAACCCTAAATTTCAATTTCATTTTCCAATGGCTCCTAGATCATCCCGTTCAAGAGATGTAAATCTCTTAACTGTTCCATATGCTCCCTCACCAGATGTCAAACCGGCACCTGGTGCTCCTAGTAATGCTTCTGTCATCAAACTCAATCCAAATAATCCGATGGCAAGCTTACAAGGATCTCAAGGGTCCAATACCCTTATTGGTAGAATCCAAATTTTTTGAAGGATTCTCCAATAGGACCCTCATTCTCTTTAAACCCACGCAAGTTGTTTCACAACTACTTGTGTGAGTTTTGGTACACTGCCACTCTTTCTTCCGACTGTTCCTCCATCATTTTCACATTAAAGGATGGAACAATCCAGTGTACCTTGTTCGCTGACGTATTGAGGGATGCCTTACACCTTAATTACTGGAGAGAGGGTGAATCTCCAGTTGTCTTACCCCAAAACATAAATTTTCGTCAAGTCCTCCTTGAAATGGGACATAAGGAGTGTTTGGACAATGGGGTTTTGAAGACGAAGGGTGCGATGACCATGAAGGGTCTTACACCTTCATGGAGGTACTTTTTCATCCACCTGGTGGAGAGTATGGGTGGGAGTTCTGGTGGTCTTGACCAGATCAACTCCTCACAAGCAGAAATGGCTTACTGCTAGTGGAATGGATTGAGAGTAGACTTTGCAGACATCTTGTTTAGAAGCCTAGTACAAAAGCTAAAGGGCACAAGGGGTGTTTGTATCCCCTTCTCAAGGTTTCTCTCTCTCTGTTTTAAACATATTCTGGGCAGAGAAGCATACTTAAGTACAGATTCACCGTACACTGCGCTAGATATGTTGAGGAATTTAGGCTCTCTGGTATCTGAAGCTGGAGAGGTCGAGATTCCAGAACGAATGCAACTGGCATTCGCTTCAACTGATGCACCTATTGAAGGTGAGTCAGAAAGATAATTGGGCGGGCCTCAAAATAATGAGGGACCCTCCAGTTCGTCTAATGTTGTGGTAGAGGATAGAGCAACCATAACTGAAGCAACTCCTATCACATCTATCCCTGGTGAAGATACTTCGGTATCTGATCCTCCAACAGATGCACCCATCCAGGAAACTAGGGAAGGTCATCTGGAGACTGACCCTTCTGGCCAGCCCTCAGTTACATTCATGGATCTGGATATGAATGTTAATGACGAGGAAATCCTTATAGAATCTTCGGATTCTGAAGGTACTGAAATAGACTTGGAGATTTTTGATGCTGCTGTACCAGATCAAAACCCTTCATCTCCAGTCTCGCTTCCAGATGCATCAATTTCACTTTCACCATCCCAACAAAATGTGTCTACTGATATATTTCGAGAAATGCCACCCCCACCGCCGCCGTTGTTCACACCTGAGCATTCTCAGCATGAACAACACATTGTTTTTCCAGTCCTTTCTTCTTCCACCACTCCTATTATTTCTTCAACTGCTGGTATGACAACTGGGGAGACTTCTCTTAGTTTGCCTCCTCCAGTTGCTCCAGTAGTAACTGCTGCTGGTCCAGTGACACCTTCTCCTTCGTCACTGGACAGTCAAGTTGTCTCTTTGCAAGCCGATCTCCAAAACCTTCTTACCAGGGTGGAGGAGATTCAAAAGACACTTGACAAAAACACCAAGTCTTTCTCCAGATACCACAAGGATCACTTGACAAACATTAAAGTGGTTGATTTAGGGATAAACAAGTTTTCATCAAATGAAGACTTGGTGTTCAATAAGCTAAATGAGTTGGTCACTGGCTGTAACACTCTAGCAACATCTTTGAAGGAAGCCTTTGACCTTACTCAGTCCAAGGTCACAACGTCAATCTCCAATCTGCTTGGCAACACTGTAAGAACATCTGAAGTAGATTTGAGGGAAATTGAGAGGCAGGTAAAGGAATTAGTTGAAAAACCTGGCCTAAATGTGACTGAACTTGGAGAGCAGTTGATGACTTCAGTTGGTCAGAAGATAGAGGATACGCTGGGTGCAAAAGAACAACAACTGATTGAAAGGGTGATGTCTGAGATCACCAAGCTGGCCACTCCTCAGGTTGATCTAGCCCCACTCACCAGTGAGATCAACCAGTTGAGAGGCAGCATTGAAAATTTGAACACCCAGGTATCCCTTCATGCTCAGTCTTTGGATAAACTTACAACTGAAGTGGAAAGTTTGAAGAAGAAGGATGAGGAAGTGAAGGAAAAGGTTGTATCTGGTTTGGATGAAGACTCCAAGATCTTAAATGAATTAAAATCTGGTCAAGAACAGGTTACTGCAAATGTTTTGACCCAGTTAAAGGAGACCAACCATTTGTGGAGGTCTTTCAAGATGATGTGTGGGATTTTCAAGGAGTGCAAGGACATGCAAACATGGCAGCCTCTTGACCGGTTGCCATCTCACCCTTCTGAATAGGAAGTTATTAGGGCAGGTCTAGATACTGCCAAGGGTGAAAGAAGTGCAGTCCTTCCACCAGTTGCACCTGGAAGAACTTCATCTGGAAGACAAGCTGGTATGGAAATCGTTGTAGCTACCAGTACTGAAGCTGGTGAGCAAACTGGTGATATGGGTGTTAGGGGGAATGTGTTGGATAAGGGAAAAGGTTTAGCTGTTGATTCATCTGCCCAGCCGGCCACTGATATTCCTATGTTAGAAACTGGCAATGCTGATGTACTTCCTCCAGTTTCTAATAGTGTAAGCAAACAATTGGCCAGACTTGGTAATCAAATTAAAGAAAGAAAGAAGATGAAACAAGCCAACCAAGTTGAAGCCAGAGCACATCTTGCACAGATCAAACTGCTTGATATGAGTGATGCCAATCTTTTGGGAATCACTAAGGAGGAGTATGTCAGAGTTAAGCATGATCCCAGGATAGTTGACCAGTTGAAAGAAATGCTTGATGTAGAACTGGACAAACACTATCCTGATGATGAAGCTGAATTCGATGCCAGAAGTTTGAACATATCAGTGGAGAAGGCTAAGGAGAACAGGGCCAGTGGGATTCTAAAAAGAATTGAACATGTTAAGAAGGTTGTAAAAAGGGTTTTGAATCCTCCAAGGAGAATCCCTCAACCAAGAAGACCACTGGCAAGAGATGCTGACCTTAGCAGATTTGTTGAACCAACTGGTGAGGTATCTAATGAAGACATCAAGTCCGCTGTACTGGCTGCTGGTGCTGGGAGTATAAAATAACAAATGAATCTGAAGCAAGAAGCTATTACTCCCAGATCATGTCAACTAGAAGACATAGTGGTACTATCAATGGTGTCAATGTAACAATCAAGCCAGGCACCAAAGTTTTTCAAGTTGAAGTTAGTTATACCAGAGGGCCACTAGTTAAAACTGATAATCCTGGTGCAATGCAGTATGGGTTCAGTGAATGGGTTGAAATGGTGAATGTGTTGGATGCGAAGGCACAAAAGAATAGGTTTGAGAATGCATGGGTGAACTTCCTAAGGGGAAAGATTCAACACAAAGAAAATCTAGAGCTGAAGTTGAATATTGACCCTGAAGACTCACAACCTATCTCTTCAGTGACCAAGAGAAGAAGAACTGGTGAAGGGCCATCTCATTAAGTTCTTTCTTTTCAGTTATCTACTTGTATTTTGTTTTACATTCTGTAACTAACAAATCTAAAAGAAAAACCTAAGGCATTTATTGATCTATAAAAATGCCTTGGAAACTTAGATAGATTTAAATCGAACAAGTCTCTCCAGTTCACACTTGTATAGATACAAGAACTGAAAAAGACTTGGCAATATTTCTAGACAAATAGAGGGAATTTGTTAGGACCAGTTTACTGGTAAACTGGCCCGTCTCCAGTTGCACCTGGAGACCCAGTGAAACTGTCCAGTGAACTGGAAACCCAGATGATTTGTCCAGAAATATATTGATGTCTAGTTGCACCGTACAGTTAACGCAACTGAAGACTTCCTCCAGTTGAGAACTGACCAGTTGAAGAATCATTCCAGTTGAAGTCGAAGACAACAAATGGAAGATACAGAATGGCAATGGCAGCGAAGCCCAGTTGACATTCTAGTCAGTTACAAACTGGAGACCATCAGTGGAAAGCTCTTACAAAGCTTTACATTGATTACGAGGAATTGACTTTGTGCTTTATGTCCTTTTACCCGGATAATAAGATTTATCTTATTATTTAATTACTAAAAGGTACATAAAGCTGGTTGAATAAAGTTGCTTTATCCTGCAACTTTATATTGCTTTTTAAGGAATTAAATGCTATTCCTTAAATGCTCTCAACCACATTTGTACGGCCAAAGTTAACATCCCAATGTTAACTTTGCCTATAAATACAAGTCATTGCACAACAAGAATATCAAGTGAAAACATAGAACACTTCACACTTTGCATACCTGCAATATTCTTGGTGAACTTGTGCAATATTCTCTCAATCTGCTAAAAGGAACATTTCACAACTTTAAGTGTTTCGATTGTCTTGAGAAATTCCGAGTGTAGATCAATTGTATTTCATAGGTTGTTAGGATATTTACATTCTTTGTATTATCTTGGTTCCGCAACAACCTTGTAATTTATTTAACATTAATAAATAAATTACACTTGAAAATTACATATTGTCTCACCAATTTATTTTACAAGTTATTTGTATTATTGCAATGTTCTTTACTATTTGTCACTTAAATAAGTAATCTATCTAGATATACTCACTGTAACTGGTCGTCTCCAGTTCAGTGCATATATTGCAAAGTAACTCTACCATCGACATAGAGGTGTCTTCAGTAGTACCATCTATTAAGTGGGGACTTAGAGTTTCCAACTGGAGATTTCTCCAGTTGCCATTTTCAAACAAAACGAATTTTAGTCAGAAAATTATTTTGAGTCTTTCCCCCTAAAATGATGATCCAGAAATCGATTAGTGCCAGGATAGTATCACAAAGGCGTTCGATAGCCTGGCGAGCAAAGATTATCTGGACCTCCTCAACTGGAGAACTTCATCAGTGTCACTGACGCGTTCATAACACAAATCTCCAGTTTTAAGGATTTAACATTCCCAGTTCGCTGATGAGATGTTTAAAGGTTTTCTCATCAAGAGGTTTTGTAAAAACATCAGCGAGCTGTTTGTCAGTGGGGATGAAATGAATTTCAATGTCTCCTTTCATAACATGATCACGAATAAAATGATACCTGATGTCAATATGCTTTGTCTTGGAGTGCATCACTGGTTGTGAGATATAGTAATTGCACTGGTGTTGTCACAAAAGATTGGGGTCCTTGTATACTTTTGACCATAATCTAGTAACTGGTTCTTGATCCAGAGAATTTGGGCACTGCAACTGGCCGCATAAATGTACTCTGCCTCAGCAGTGGACATAGAGACTGACGTCTACTTCTTGCTGGTCCAACTTACCAGTTTTCCTCTAAGGAAATGACAACCACCAGTTGTTGATTTTCTATCTATCTTACAACCTGCATGATCTGAATCTGAATAACCCATTAGATCTAACCCTGAGCCTTTGGGGTACCAAAGACCAAGATTAAGACACCCTTTCAGGTATATAAAGATACGCTTACAGCGTGCAAATGTGATTCTTTAGGGTTAGCCTGAAACCTGGCACATAGACATGTTGCAAACATTATATCTGGTCGACTGGCAGTTAAATACATCAGTGAACCAACCATACCACGATAGTCAGTTATGTTCACTGGTTTGCCAGTTGGGTCAGAGTCCAAATTTAATGGTGCTGCAATAGGTGTGTTTTTCTATGGGATTGAATCATATTTGTATTTTCTTAACAAATCTCTGACATATTTTCCTTGGTTTATGAAAATTCCATTTTTAGTTTGCTTAATCTGAAGACCTAAGAAAAATGTTAATTCACCTATTAAACTCATCTCATACTCAGATGACATGATTTTAGAAAACTTTTACACATTGCATCATCAGTTGAACCAAATATAATGTCATCAACATAAATTTATACCAATAAGATATTACCTTTTTCTTTCAAGATAAATAAGGTATTATCTATTGCACCTCTTTGAAAGCCATTTTTAAGAAGATGTTTAGTTAAAGTATCATACCAGGCTCTTGGGGCTTGTCTAAGTGATGCGGGAATGTCCAGATTCAATGAACCAAGTTTGACTGAAGCTGAGCTGGAGGAATCTGGAGAAAAGCAGTTGACTAAACTGAAGAAGGAATCTGAGCGAACCATGCAGTCTGAACAAGCAATCTTAATTTTGCCAGCTGTATCACATTTTAACCATCTTTTTACTGAAACAACTCAGTCTCCAGTAGTGACCTTGCTCCAGTGGGAATTATCACCAGTGGCATCTGACGAGCTCCAGTTGCATACTGAAGGCCACCAGTTAAGTGCTCCAGATAAATGCTCCAGTTGTCTATAATAAAGTTTACTTTAACTGAAGGTTGTGTGGGGTCAATAAGGACGTGGGTATGGACGCGTGGCAGCTTTTTAGTGGATCAAGAAGGAGCGTGCAAAAGCATTAATATTCTAACGATATTGTGGGCCACTTGAAGAGGATTGTTTCTAGAAGCCTTATGTGTCTATTTCCTATTGGTCCAAATTAATTAGTGGCTTGCACATGATAGCTTTTGTATTATTTTATTATTTTGTCGTTGATTCCTAGGTAAGAGTATGTGGCTATAAATAAGGCCTTTATTTCTCATTGTAAGTTAGTTGATGTTGAATGAAAATTAATAGAGCAGCCTCTATTTCTTACAAATCTTCTTTTACCTTTATAGATCTTTGATCTTGGTGGTTAGGAGTGACCCCTTTATCAATATTTGTGGTGACTTGTTCTTTATCAAATATTGTGGTGAGGTCTTTTAAATCTTCGGTTTCCTTTATCTATAATCGTGGTGGCTAGACTTTATCGATTGTAGTGGTGGAGCGGAGTGTTTCCTTTATCCTTGATTCCGGTGGCTTAGCCTTTACGAGTCTTGGTGGTGGATTCTTTTATCTATCATTTTACTTTATTGTCTTGTTTGATTGTTCATTTCGTATAAAATCCAGAAAATACCAAAAATAGTCTTCCGCTGTCGTTTGTCGCGTGATTTACGCATCAAATTTGGTATCAGAGACAGGTTTGCAAAAGGTTTCTTAATCTTTTGGTTGTCGTTGTTGATTGTTTAGATCTGTTGGTTATTTGTTTAGACCTATTGATTGTGAGTTGTTTGCTGGTTATAAATGGCTTTTAGAAGGAATATGACTTTAGATGAAGCTAATAATGCTAGGAGAGATAGACAGATAGAAGATCTACAAGAAGCTCTTGGTAGAGTTGTTCATATGTTAGAAGATGGTGGCTTACGATTTAATCGAGAAAATGTTGTTCCAAGGGAAAGAGATACTGAATCTCAAGGTGGTAGTGAGAAATCTGAAAGTGTAGCCAGAGGTTCTAGTGATTCTGATGAGTCACGTCATAGAGAAAGGCGTAGGAGGCATAAGGGTGATGATACTAGGGATATTAAGATAGATCCACCAGATTTTAATGGATCTTCTAACCCAGAAGAGTATTTCGAATGGGTCCAGGTGATGGACAGGATTATGGAAATAAAAGGGTATGATGATAGGAAAAGCTTCAAAGTTGCCATTATTAAAATGAAGAAATATGCTTCATCCTGGTATGATAACATGAAGTCTGAAAGGGAATATAAAGGCAAAAGCAAAATCAAGACCTGGTCCAAACTGAAGGAAGTTATGCAGAAAAGATTTGTTCCCAGTCGTACAAGCAAGACCAGTACTTACTGATGAACAATCTGAAGCAAGGAGCTAAGGAGGTTGTAGAATACATTAGAGAATTTGAGCATCTAAAGACCAGAACTGGTGTGAATGAGACTGAAGAGCACACCATTGCCAGATTTCTTGGTGGTCTGAACGCTGCCATTATTGAGAAGATTGAGTTGCAGCCTATCTGGACGTATGAAGGTGCATGCAAGATGGCTATCCAGATTGAGAGACAACTGAAGAAGAAGGTTCTGTACAAGTCATTCAGTAAGGTCCCTGCCAGTACAAGTCAACCAGTTGCCAGTCAACCAGTTCCAAAATTAACTGAAACTGTCCAGAAAGCCTTCAGAGGCAAAGAAAAGGAAATTGGAGGAACCAAAGAACCAGTTGGAAGAAAATGTTTCAAGTGCCATGGCTTTGGTCACTTCCAGGCCCAGTGTCCTAATCAAAGAGCATTGACTGCAAAAGAAATTGAATGTTTACCAGACGTCGACACTGAAGAAGGTGAGCCAGTGTACGATGAAGAAGAAGAAGCTTATGTTGGTGCAGATATTGGGGAGATGTTGGTTGTCAGGAGAGTGATGCATACTGATGAAGTTACAGCTGATACTGCTCAGAGAGAGAATATTTTCCACTCCAGATGCACAGTGAAAGGCAAGGTATGTGATCTGATCATCGATGGTGGCAGTTGTGCAAATGCTGCTTCAACCTACATGGTAGAGAAACTGGAACTACCAACAGTGAAGCATCCCAGACCTTACAAGTTGCAATGGTTAAGCGAAGGTTCTGAAGTAAAGGTAAACCGACAAGTCACTATTCTCTTTTCAATTGGGTCAGTTTACCAAGATAAAATTATATGTAATGTTGTTCCCATGGATGCCTGTCACATTTTATTGGGTCGACCATGGTTATTTGATAATTATGTTCATCATGATTGTCGTATGAACTCATATTCTTTGAATGTAAGTGGAAAGAAGGTCACACTGACTTCTTTGAAGCCCACCGAACTGATGAAAGTCAAGAAAGATCAGCCCAGTAAGCCTTTGTTTTTATCTCAATCTGAAGTTGAGGAAGAGTTATCTGAAGGCTCTCCAGTTCTAATGCTACTGGTCGTTGAAAAGTCTGAAGAGAAGAAGTCCACTGAAGTCCCCAGTTTACTGAAGTCATTACTGAAGGAGTTCAGAGATGTTTTTCCTGAAGATCTACCTGAAGGATTACCTCCAGTTAGAGGTATTGAGCACCAGATTGACTTGGTTCCAGGCTCAGTTCTTCCAAACAAAGCTGCTTATCGTTTTTCTCCTAATGAAGCCAAAGTATTGCAAAGACAAGTAGATGAACTGGTCGAGAAGGGTTATGTCAGAGCAAGCATGAGTCCTTGTTCAGTTCCTGCTCTACTGGTCCCAAAGAAAGATGGAACGATGAGAATGTGTGTTGACAGCAGAGCCATCAACAATATAACTATTAAGTATAGATATCCTATTCCCAGATTGGATGATATGCTTGATGAGTTACATGGCTCCAGAGTGTTTTCAAAGATTGATCTCAGAAGTGGTTATCACCAGATAAGAATGAAGGATGGAGATGAATGGAAGACTGCTTTCAAAATCAAGGGAGGTTTGTATGAATGGTTAGTGATGCCTTTTGGCTTATCAAATGCCCCAAGTACTTTCATGAGGCTAATGAATGAAGTTCTGAGGCCACTTATAGGTCAGTTTGTTGTTGTTTACTTTGATGATATTCTGGTGTACTCTAAATCTGAAGCTGAACATGTTGGTCATCTGAAGAAAGTATTTGAACTGCTAAGAAGACACCAGTTGTATGAAAAAATGGAGAAATGTGATTTTATGGTGGATAGTGTGATATTTTTGGGGTATGTTGTGTCGAAAAATGGGATTTCAATGGATCCATCGAAGGTAGAAGCCATCAGATCGTGGCCAGTTCCTACAACCATCACTGAAGTTAGAAGTTTTCATGGACTGGCATCATTCTATCGAAGGTTCATAAAGAACTTTTCTACAGTTGTGGCTCCTATCACTGATTGTCTGAAGAAAGGTGTGTTCAACTGGCCAAGTTCGGCTCAACTGGCGTTCGAAGCACTGAGTGGGAAGCTCAGTTCAGCTCCAGTTCTATCCTTACCAGATTTTGATATGCTATTTGAACTTGAATGTGATGCTAGTGGAGTTGGTATTGGTGCAGTACTGGTGCAGAGTGGGCGTCCAGTTGCTTATTTCAGTGAGAAACTGAACGGATCAAAATTAAAGTATAGCACTTATGATAAAGAATTTTATGCAATAATTCGTGCTATCACTTACTGGTCACATTATCTGAAGCCGAAACAGTTCGTATTGTTTTCTGATCATGAAGCCCTGAAGTTTATAAACGGCCAACACAAGCTTAATGCCAGGCATGCCAAATGGGTAGAATTCTTGCAGTCTTATTCATTTGTTTCAAAGCACAAGGCTGGAGTTTGCAATGTTGTTGCTGATGCACTATCACGAAGATATTCTTTATTATCAGTTCTGGAAGCAAGAATACTTGGATTTTCTTTTATCAAGGAGTTATATGCTGCTGATCCAGATTTTTCTGAGAAAGTTACTGAAGCTAATCTGAAAGGACCATTCACTGTTCAAGATGGTTTCTTATTCAAGAATGGTAAGTTGTGCATTCCAAGGGTTCAATAAGAGATTTATTAATAAGGGAAGCACATGGAGGAGGTCTAGCTGGACATTTTGGAATCAACAAAACTGGAGAGATTCTGACTGAACACTTCTACTGGCCAAGTCTACTGAAGGACGTCCAGAGTATTATCAGTCGCTGTCCAACTTGTCACCAGGCAAAGACAACATTTCACAAAGGTTTATACACTCCTCTTCCAGTTCCAAACCAACCTTGGGAAGATCTCAGTATGGATTTTATTGTTGCACTGCCCAGAACCCAGAGGGGAAAAGATTCTATAATGGTTGTTGTTGATAGATTCTCAAAAATGGCTCATTTTGTTGCTTGTAATACAACAAATGATGCTTCAACTGTAGCGAATTTGTTCTTTAAGGAGATTGTCAGATTACATGGAATTTCTAAATCCATTGTTTCTGATCGAGATGTGAAGTTTTTAAGCTATTTCTGGAAGACTCTATGGAGACTGATGGGTACCAGATTGATGTTCAGTACGTCTCACCATCCTCAGACTGATGGACAGACTGAAGTCACGAATAGAACAATTGGTATGTTATTGAGAACACTGGTGAAGAAGACGCTGAAGGATTGGGATCTGAAGCTTGCTCATGCTGAGTTTGCCTTCAATAGAGCTCCAAATTATTCCACCAGTAAATCCCCATTTGAAGTTTGTTATGGTGTCAATCCACTGACTCCTATTGATTTAATTCCTTTTTCGATTGAACCAAAGGCAAGTGTTGAAGCAGAGACCAGAGCAAAAGAAATCAAGAAGATTCATGAACAAGTGAAGACCAGAATTGAGAAAGCAAATGCCAGTTACAAGGCCAAGGCAAACAAGAACAGGAAGCAGCCCAGTTTTTCACCAGGTGATCTTGTTTGGGTGCATCTCAGAAAGGAAAGATTCCAGCCAAGAGAAAAAGCAAACTGATGCCCAGAGCTGACGGTCCATTCAAGATTCTGGAGAAATATGGAGAAAATGCTTACAAAGTTGAACTTCCTGGAGATATGTCAGTCTCTAGTACATTCAATGTTGGTGATCTGATGCCCTACCTGGAGGATGAGTATCTCGAAGACTTGAGGACAAGTCTCTTTTTAGAGGGGGAGAATGATGCGGGAATGTCCAGATTCAATGAACCAAGTTTGACTGAAGCTGAGCTGGAGGAATCTGGAGAAAAGCAGTTGACTAAACTGAAGAAGGAATCTGAGCGAACCATGCAGTCTGAACAAGCAATGTTAATTTTGCCAGCTGTATCACATTTTAACCATCTTTTTACTGAAACAACTCAGTCTCCAGTAGTGACCTTGCTCCAGTGGGAATTATCACCAGTGGCATCTGACGAGCTCCAGTTGCATACTGAAGGCCACCAGTTAAGTGCTCCAGATAAATGCTCCAGTTGTCTATAATAAAGTTTACTTTAACTGAAGGTTGTGTGGGGTCAATAAGGACGTGGGTATGGATGCGTGGCAGCTTTTTAGTGGATCAAGAAGGAGCGTGCAAAAGCATTAATATTCCTAACGATATTGTGGGCTACTTGAAGATGATTGTTTCTAGAAGCCTTATGTGTCTATTTCCTATTGGTCCAAATTAATTAGTGGCTTGCACATGACAGCTTTTGTATTATTTTATTATTTTGTCGTTGATTCCTAGGTAAGAGTATGTGGCTATAAATAAGGCCTTTATTTCTCATTGTAAGTTAGTTGATGTTGAATGAAAATTAATAGAGCAGCCTCTATTTCTTACAAATCTTCTTTTACCTTTATAGATCTTTGATCTTGGTGGTTAGGAGTGACCCCTTTATCAATATTTGTGGTGACTTGTTCTTTATCAAATATTGTGGTGAGGTCTTTTAAATCTTCGGTTTCCTTTATCTATAATCTTGGTGGCTAGACCTTTATCGATTGTAGTGGTGGAGCGGAGTGTTTCCTTTATCCTTGATTCCGGTGGCTTAGCCTTTACGAGTCTTGGTGGTGGATTCTTTTATCTATCATTTTACTTTATTGTCTTGTTTGATTGTTCATTTCGTATAAAATCCAGAAAATACCAAAAATAGTCTTCCGCTGTCGTTTGTCGCGTGATTTACGCATCAATAAGACCATACAAAGCTTTGTTCAGTCTATAGACCCAGTGAGGATGCTTCTCATTGATAAAGCCTGGAGTCTGCTTAACATACACAACTTCTTCCAATGTTCCATTCAGGAACGCACTTTTGACAACCATCTGGAAGACTTTAAACTGCAGATGGGCTGCATAAGCCAAAAATATTCTGATGGCTTCAAGTCTTGCAACTGGAGCAAAAGTTTCATCAAAGTCAACTCCTTCTGCTTGACAATAACCCTGGGCAACTAATCTGGCCTTGTTTCTTACAACATGACCATCTTCATCCATCTTATTTCGGTAGACCCATCTTGTACCAATGGGTTCTTTCTTTAACCCTGGTGGACAAGGAACAAGCTCCCATACATTGTTCCTTTCAAACTAGACGAGCTCTTCTTGCATAGCTTCCACCCAGCTTGGGTCTGCCATAGCCTCGTCAATCTTCTTCGGTTCAATTAGTGATAAATAGGTGACGTTTAAGCATTGCTCACTGGTGGCTCTTCTAGTCTGAACCCCACTATTTGGATCTCCCACAATCTGTTCAATTGGATGTGCTCGAGTCCATCTAGTGTATTGACTAGGCTGGTGAATTACAATATCAGTGCAAGTCACCTGGCGATCTTCTTCAGTTATAACAGCTTCTGGAGGAGGATCTATCCAAACTACTTCTACGTCCTCATCAGAGTCAATGAGGTCACGATTTGCATCATGAAATTCTTCATTAAAAGGCATTTCTTGAAGAACTGGAGAAGTTGGAGTTTGAACTGGTGCTGATATTGGAATGGCACGAACATCAGATCCAATCACCAATTCCTGTGGTAAATTGAAATTGATGGAGGGATAAAATGAAGTGTCACTGGTGGTACTCTTCTTCTTAACTGGTTCCAATTTGTTGTAACTGGAAACATCTTTTGGTGAAACAACTGACTGATGAACTTGGTCAGTTTTGCCAAAATTTATTGGAATGACTGGAGAAATATCAAGGCTTGGTCTCTTGTTGATTGCTTCAGTTGATTCGTCGAATGTGACATGAATTGTCTCATGAACCTTTTGGAGTCTATAGTTATAAACTCTAAAGGCCTTTCGAATATCTGAATAACCAAAAAATACCCCTTCATCAGCTTTTGCATCAAACTTTCCAAGCTGACTGGAATCGTTTAAAATATAAACTGGACAACCAAATACATGAAAATATCCAATATTTGGTTTACGATTCCTGAGTACTTCATAGGCAGTCTTCTTATGTCTCTTGATGTAGACTGACCGGTTTTGGGTGTGACAAGCAGTTGCAACTGCTTCAGCCCAAAAACTGGTGGGAAGACCTGATTCAGATAGCATACTTCTGGCTGCTTCTATCAGTGTGCGATTCTTTCTTTCCACAACTCCATTCTGCTCTGGAGAGTGTGCTGATGAGAAGTTTTGAGAGATGCCAGTGTCATTGCAAAATGTTTCAAGTACCTTATTTTGAAATTCAGTACCATTATCACTTCGCAACTGACAGACTTTTCGAGTATACTTGAGTTCAATTATTTTGATGAGAGAGATGATTTCAGCAGCTGCATCACTTTTGGATCTAAGGAATACCACCCAACAGTATCTGGTGAATTCATCGACCACAACTAGAGTGTACTTCTTTCCAGCTCTAGTTTGAACATTCACTGGACCAAAGAGATCCATATGTAGCATGTGAAGAGGTTCAGTGATGCTAAAGTTTTGCCTAGTCTTGAAACTGGCCCTTTTCTGCTTGCCCATCTCACACCCTGGACATGGCTTTTCTTTATTGAAAGAAATTTGAGGTATCCCATCAACCAGTTGTTTGCGAGACAACTTGTTAATATTTTTGAAATTAAGATGGGATAATCTTTTATGCCACAGCCAGTTGGTGTCCTCATCAGCTTTGGTATAGAAGCATTGCTCTTTTGGAGCTGGTTCCATATCCATGATGTATACATTACCTTTTCTTGGTGCAACCATCACCACTTTCCAATCCTTGTTAAATATGGTGCCTTGAGCAATATCGAACAAAACTCTGTAGCCATCATCACAAAGTTGGCTGACACTGATCAGGTTGTATTTCAAACCAATCACAAATGCAACTCTCTTGAATTCGACTTGTTTGTTATTGAGCACACCATATCCTTCAGTCTTTCCACTTTGATCATTACCAAACGTCACTGCCGGTCCATCTTGGACAGTGAACTCTTCAAGCAGGGGATTACATCCGGTCATAGTCCGGCCAGCAGCGCTGTCTAGATACCAGATATTCTTCTTTCAATCGCCCAACACACCCACAAAAATCATCAGTTATTTTTGTGAACCCATCTTTTCTTGATGGGTTCACTGGACTTCTCTACAGAAGTCACAGTTGATTGTTGTGGAGGTAAACTGAAGACTACATCTGGATCTTTTTCACCAGATCTAGGTGCAGGAGTAAAAACGATTGGTATTTGATACCTGCTCCCCTTTTTCTTATCAGATTTAGTTCCAGATGGAACATTCTTTTGTTTTGGTTTTGAAGGGGGTTTAATATTTTGTTTTAAAACTGGAGGTGATGAACCTCCTTCCATATTTTTGATCCGGGCAGTACAACTCTGAACCCGTTGAGACAAAAGTTGGAGTTGACTTTCCAATTTAAACAAAATATTGTTTTCATCAGGCTGCTGAGCCTTGGACCTTGGTTCAGCTGGAGTTTTAGTTTTTTGAGTCTTGGGCTCCTTAGACTTCTGAGGTAAAGGGTTGTTACCAGTGGCCTTTTTAACTGGAGCACTAGCCTGTTTGGCTCCAGGTTTAACCTCAATGGGGGTGGTCTCAATAGGTTCAGTTTCAACAGCTTCAGGTTGATCATAAGAAGTTTCAACCCTGAGAGCTGGAGGCAATGCATGAAGATCTGGTATGAGAGCTGCCATTTCCAGATCTCCAGATTTCCATGCATTTTTCTGGGCATCAATTGTTCTAGAAAATGCATCATAGTTCTTTCCAGATGCTTTTACCCATGACTTGATAATCATTTGTTCTTTTTCAAGATCAGAAATTAATTTTTGATTTTCAAATTCTAAAGCCTCAATTTTCAAAACTGACTCCTTGAGAGCCAACTGGACACTTTGTAAATCATTAAGTTGTGGCTTAACATTGTTTAGTTCAATTAAGATAGTGTCTAGATATCTTTCACTATCTGCTCTAACAGTTTCCACAAAAGCCAAATCACCACTTAATGATTCAGCAAGGTCCAGTTTCAGTTCTGGATCCACCTGATTGTCATAATCGCATACCTTCTTCAAAATGATATCCACCCATCTTCCAGTGATGACATCTTCTTTTGCCACATGCTGCTGTTGATCTTCCAAGGCCATGAAACACATGTCCCTTTCCTCTTCTTCATCAGCTGATGAGTCATCAGAGTAATCCCATTTTCCCTCAGTTTGTGCCATCAAGCACTGATCCTTTTCTTTTTCCATGGACAAGAGGGCAATCTGGGCCTTAAGCTTCTTATATTTAGCTTTGTAGCTATCATCAGGCCGATTGAAATTAGGGACAGAGGGACCAGTTTGGTTGTTCATCTGACTAGATCTGCATTCCTTCATAAAATGACCTTTCTTACCGCATTTATAGCAGGTAAGATTGGTTTTATCCAGAGAGCTGGAGCTGGAAGCATTGTTGGCCCATTAAATCTTTTAGATTTATGCTTAAAACTGTTAAAGCTTTTAGCAATCATGGCTACCAGATCATCATCGTCAGTTTCATCACAACCATCACTGATTTCAGTGGTCAGGCCAGAGTTCAAGAAACTGTTTAACATCTCCTTCATTGAGTGTGCCTGGACACTCTCTGCAGACATTAAAGTAGTACAAGGTCGCTCAGTTACACTAGCAACCTTGGGACTCTGGGCATGGTTCATGGCATCCTGCTCAGCCACCAGTCTTGCAGCATTATTGTCTTCAATGAATCTGAAGGCTCCACAGAGCGATGCAAGAGTATGGTTGTGCAGGGTTTTACCTTATCTTAAGACAAGAACCATATTTTCCCATTTGGAAGGAAGAATATCACAAAACTTCTCAAGAAGAATATCCTTATCCTTCTCTACACCCAAGCCTCTCAGCCTGATTAATGAGGCTAGAAAATCTGGTGTATGTACCAGTTAGACTTTCATTGGGCAGAGCAAAGAAGGATTCATACTTCTTGCTCAAGGCAACTTTTCTGGTGACAATAGTGTCATCACCTCCTTCAAACTGAATAACTAATTCATCCCACATTGACTTGGCACTAGGGAACAACATAAGTGTTGGAATTAGATCTTCAGGAACAGCTCCAAGGATCATTTCTTGAGTCTGGTGTCCAGATCTACAAGTCTAAGATCCTCATCAGACCAGTGGTCTTCGAGCTTTTCTTTAGAACCTCTTCTTCCAGTTGGATCTAGAAGAGGACTTACCCTAAGAGACATGGGTATATATGGTCCATCCTTAAGGATTTTCAACATATACCTCTCTATCCCACCAAAATGCAAAAGCATTCTGGCCTTCCATGTACCAAAGGTCTCACTGTTTCCATCAAATTTTGGAACAGGAGTGTTAGAATAATGTACATGGACATGGTTTGGGGCAGAAGGGGAAGGAGGGTTTGTATTAACATTTTGAAGAGGTGGTGTATTAGTATTCAAAGGGTTCTCACCTTGACCGTAACCATCTCCACCTTTAGTAGTAGTCATCTAAGCAGATCTAGGCAAGTTTATTAGCCTTCTGCTCTGATACCACTTGTAAGTCCCAACTCAATAGATGGTACTAACTGAAGACACCTCTATGTCGATGGTGGAGTTACTTTGCAATATAAACGCTGAACTGGAGACGACCATTTACAGAGAGTATATACCAAGTTCTAGATAGATTACTTATTTAAGTGACAATAAGTAAAGAACAATGCAATAATACAAAATACTTGTAAAGTAAATTGGTGAGACAATATGTAATTTTCAAGTGTAATTTATTTATTAACTTTAAATAAATTACAAGGTTGTTGCGGAACCAAGATAATACAAGTATGTAAATATCCTAACAACCTATGAACTACAATTGATCTACACTTGGAATTTCTCTAAACAATCGAAACACTTAAAGTTGTGAAATGTTCCTTTTTACGATTGAGAGAAGATTGCATAAGTTCACCAAGAATATTGCAGGTATGCAAAGTGTGAAATCTTTCGAAGTGTTTTCTCACTTGTTATTCTTGTTGTGCAATGACTTGTATTTATAGGCAAAGTTAACATTGGGATGTTAACTTTGGCCGTACAAATATGGTTGAGAGCATTTAAGAAATAGCATTTAATTCCTTAAAATGCAGTGTAAAGTTGCAGTATAAAGCAACTTTACTCAACCAGCTTTATGTACCTTTTTGTACTTAAATAATAAGATAAATCTTATTATCCGGGTAAAAGCACATAAAGCATAAAAGTCAATTCCTCGTAATCAGTGTAAAGCTTTGTAAGAGCTTTCCACTGACGGTCTCCAGTTTGTAACTGACTAGAATGTCAACTGGGCTTCGCTGCCATTGTCATTCTTTATCTTCCACTTGTTGTCTTCGACCCCAACTGGAAGGATTTTTCAACTGGTCAGTTCTCAACTGGAGGAAGTCTTCAGTTGCGTTATTTGTATGATGCAACTGGACTTCAATATATTTCTGGACAAATCTTCTTGGTCTCCAGGTGCAACTGGATACTGGCCAGTTTCACTGAAACTGGTCCTAACAACCCTCAATCTCGATGGAACAATCATCATAACCCTCATGGATGTCATTAATAGTACCGTTAACAATTTCAACCTCTATAGAACAATCTAGGGGAGTAGTAACTCTTTCGAGCTTAGGAGCAAACAATGTAGACACAAAAGACCTATTTGCACCCGAATCAAAAAGAACAGAAGCAGGTTTTGAATTAACAAGAAAAGTATCGCCTACTACCTCATCGTTGTCCTTGGCAGCTTCCACTGTCATCTAAAGAGCTTGAACTTTTGGCCTTTGCGCAGTCGCCTTCCTTCCATCATTCTTCATCTGAGGGCAATCAGCAATCAAATGACCCGTTTCTTAACACTTATAACAACGAGTCTTATCTTTTCAAACAGTTGTGGCGTGACCTGTTTTACCACACTTATCACACCTCTTGGTCTTGTCGGAACATGGACCATCATGATAGGACTTGCAAGCTGAACACCATGTATTACTCTTCTTCTTGTCCTTTCCCCCATTAGAGGAAGAACTACGTTTAAACCTCTTATCAGAATTTGATTACCCATTGAACCTTCTCTTGAAACCAGATTTCTTATCATCATCTTTAGTAGCCATTTTCTCAGTTTTAAAATCATCATCTAACCTCTTGGATTCCTTAATCGCAGCAGACAATGTAGTATGTTGCCTACAAAGGCCAAGATAGTTAGCAGGGAGACCATCACAGTAAGCTTCAATTTGGTCAACTTCTCTACGAACCATGTGACCAACAAACTTGAGCTTTTACATAAATGAATGAGCATACTCAATTATGGCACCGGGCTTGGCGGTTAAAGCTTTAAACTCTTTCTCAATCAACCTTAACTCACGAGTACCAACATATTCCTCCAAAAACTTTTCCCTGAAAGTACCCCAAGGCATTGCAGCTTATACCTCGAGAGCCAATGAAACAGTAGTAGACCTCCACCAATTGCGAGCATTCTTCTTTAGCATGCGGGAAGCACATAACACCTTCATATCCTCGGGACAATAGCATGAAGCAAACACCACCTCTATATCATCCAACCATTCCATAGCACCTACAACATTTTGAGTACCATCAAACTCTTTCGCACCACACTTCTGGAAGCTATCATACTTAAAATTAGTAGTGCGAGGAGCAAACCACAACACGAGGCTCCACTACATTTACCCCACCATTCACATTAGCAACAACATTCACAGGAGCAACCTGTGATCTCACAATGGATGGCTCAGCACGGTTTGAGCGGTTGGAATAATTTCCATCAGTATGATCTTCCCGATGCAAGCTAGCTTCCTTTTCAGCTCTTACTTGAGCCAACTCCTCTTCAGTCCTTCTTAGATGGGCTCGAATAGCCCTCAACTCTTCAAACATTTCAGCTTGTATAGGAATCTATTTGATTACTGGGTTTGCCCGTTCAATTTCTGATCTAGTTGGCAATTCACCCGGTAATGGCCTTCGAGGAGGCCTTTGATTAACTCCATTTCCAGCTCCATTCCGATTAGCTGGAGCATTACTTGGGGTAGCTCTATCACGTTGACTGTTAGTACGGGTGTTAACCATGTTGTCTACAACGCAATGACGACGGTTAGCAAGAGTTAAAGTGAGAATAAAGAGATTAAGGCTACATGACATCTATTTCAGCAACATATAAACACATTTATGCCTCAACCTACACTCTCACTCAATCCCAAGCCCGTCCTAAAGCATTTCATCTCAAAGGCTAAGCACACCTACTTAAGCCTAACTTGTCTTCTATCGGTTTAAGTCCAATTCCTATGGCAAACCTATAGTCCTTCGTTCACTTAAACCATTTCTCTGGTACCATTTGTAACACCCGTCGTTTAAAAATATGGATTTCCAAAAAATTTCGCCTAACGGCGTCAAAAGATAGCGGAAACAACTTTAAAAGACCAAACCAAAAGGACCTGTTTGGTTCATTTATCAAATGGTGTTACTAGCAATGTCATCATAAATAGTTCAAATGGAAATCAAACGGTTTCCAACATAAAACAACCGACATCAAAGTAATTACAAGTCATTAATGTCTAGACGAAAGCAAATGTCTAATATGGGAAGCTATTATGGGTAAACTAAAGCCAGCTTCATTGTAATCTACCCATGCCTCGCACTTTATCGTCATCTAGCTTAAGCATGCTAAACCTGAGGGAACAACACATTTCAAGAAACAAGTGTTAGCTAACGAATTAGCTAAGTAAGATAACACATAGTTTATAAAGCATTTGTCCATTTCAATATTTGAAAGAATACATTATAATGTGGACTGAATCCGAAGATCTTTTGTTATGTAGGTGTTGGATGCAAGGATGTGAAATGGTTAACCAAAGCCAAAAAACTGCTTGGACCAACATATCTGAAAGCTTCAACATCAACACGACTGAAGGTCCACGGACCATATCTCAACTACTAGGTCACTTCAATAAAATTCGCAATGAATGTAAGCAGTTCCAGGCAATCTATACGAGGTTGAATGCACAGACACAATCTGATGAGTTGCTCTATGCAACGGCGCATCAGGAGTACCGCGAGAATTATGGGAGGGGCTTCAGATACGAGCAGTGTTTCAGGGAGCTTATCACGGTTGCCCACTTTTAATTAAGTTTGTTTTCGTATTTTAAGTAAGTCTGTTTTAGTATTTTGATTAAGTGTGTTTTATTATTTTAATTAAGTTTTTTTCCGTATTTTAAGTAAGTTTGTTTTAGTATTTTAATTAAGTGTGTTTTATTATTTTAATTAAGTTTGTTTTATGTATTGTAATGCCTACTTTGTAATTTAATAAAAACAGACTTTTATTCATAATTTAGAAACATTACAAACTTATTAAAGAGAAACATACAACATAAATAGTTCATAGAACACATTATTAAAATACAAACTTATTTCTTCATCTCATAAACTGCTTTGGCAGTTATGATCAAATGGTCCAAGGTGATGACCGCACAAGCAAGTTGTTCCACAACAATTTGAATCTTGTCGATCTTCCCCTGCAAATAAGTAAAGTATTGACACTCAAGATCAGTACAATACCCGGGTTGTATATAATCGATTTGTTCTCGACACCATTGCTTCTTCGCATTTAGTTTTTGACCAACTGCAACAAGTTCCTCTTTGAACCTTTGGTGGTCAAGGATATCAGCCATGATACTATCCTCCACTTGATCGACAGTCATTGGTGGTTTTGGGTTAGGGACATTTGATGAAGATGCCATTTCAGATGTATAAAAGTTTGAGTTTTGATCAGAAATATCTGATAAGGAGCCAGTATTTATAGGTAAAGTAAAAGACGCTCCTCCAACGTTCAAAATTCAAAATATTTACACAATTAGTCCTTCCAATGTTCGAATTCAAAATATTTACACTTCCAGTCCCTCAAACGGCAAAAATTCAAAAACATTTACACTTTCAGTCCCTTAACGGCTACCTGGATTGTCACTCTATAAATACCAACCCAGAGCATGGCTTCTTCTTCAAAAACATTTACAGTTTCATCTCCATTTCAATTTTCATTCTTCTACAAACTCACTCAGTCTTTCTAACCAAATGACGTCCTCATCATCAAAAAAGAATGTTCACCGACCTCGTCTGACCGAAGATGAGATGAAAACACGAATCATGGCTGATATCAAAGAGGACACCCTCCATCAAACTGACCTCTCTGGGGTCATGGGTTACCTACGGGAAAAAATGCGACAATGCGAGCAACAGGTTGAGGCAATACAAGCACCAGGCCGCAAGGTCTCGAAGCACGAAGAGACATATTGTTTTATGTACAGTCTTTTTTAATTATGTGTTGTCTTTTATTTTTAAATTATGTAATGTGTTTGTTTAATAATGAAATGTGTTTTTTTGTTATATTTGAATGATGTTTTTTTGTTATAAAAAAAATATAAAAGAATTGATGATGTGGCGAAGAAGTTCTGAAGAAGCTGTCTTATAGACAGGCAGAGTCCTGAGGGGAGTCCTGAGTAATGTGATGCTGACGTGGCAGGCAAGAAGTCCTGAGGATTCCCTGACTATAAGCACTGGCCTAAGTCACACCCGACTAGATTGACAAACCTTACGGCAGTACATCAATGTTGTTAAGGAATGGCAAGCCAATCCTGGAGTAATCCGAATGTTCAAGACAATGGGGTTGGTCAGACCTCCCGTATTACTCTTCACATCTAAGACAATGTTGCAAGGAGCCACCCGAGCAACCACATCTACGCACCCGCCGGGCAAGGGCAAGTACGGGTTAAGCTTAACACTTTCATCTAAATTACGAGCTCAATTTCACATCTCACATAGTTTAGGTGTTTACATTACCTAAACGTTTCTCATATAATTCATCTTGACGTTTGGGCCCTTAAACGTGCACGTGTCATGGCAACTTATTAAGTCTAGTGAACTAGATGAACAAGCCATACAATCATGCACATTTCATTTATCATCAACATATAATCACATTTCAATACATCTCAAGACATTACATAACATTTCATAGCATAACATTACATCTCATATCATTGGGATAGCATTTCAGGCCTCAATAGTCATCTACATAGTCCATATCGCCTCCCTTGTAACCCCGAATACCCATAAGCAAACAAGATATCTTTTGGGAAGTTATTATATGAAAACCATGTTTTTTGTTGAACCCTCAGCGTGTCAAAGTAGTGTATCTTACCTCGAAGATGCGCACAACAAATGGTAACTAAGCTACCGAGCAAAGCAAGTATTCCCGACTACCTATAATCATTAAGCAACCATTAGACGAGCTAAACAATACCCACTCAATTATGGTCATAACTCAGACCAAAACACCTATAAACATGTCCCATTACAGAACTCGACGAAACTCGACCTTCACTCACTAATTCAACCTTTCAGGTACTTTGACATTAGAATATTCCTTTAAAAGCATTACCATTAGAAAGTAGACTCCCCACGATTCCGAGGATAGCTTATTTGTCAAAAACAGAGTTAAGGTTCATGGAGAAACTTTCAGCATTACCATATCTCCAACTTTAAACTCAACCGACCTTCTTTTCTTGTCGGCATAAGTTTTCTGTCGTTCTCTAGCTACACCAAGAGCTTCCTTAGTAATGTTAACTTTTTCAGCTGTGATCTCAATGATCTCGGCACCCGTAAACAGCTTTTCTCCAGGCTCCAACCAATAACTTGGAGTCCTACATCTCCTACCATAAAGCATTTCAAATGGTGGCATTCCAATACTTGCATGATAGCTGTTATTATAAGCAAATTCAATCAATTTCAAATGATCATCCCATGCTCCACCATACTCTAATACACATGCCCATAACATATCTTCCAATGTTCGAATTGTTCTTTCACTTTGCCCATCAGTTTGAGGATGATAAGCAGTGCTCAAGTTTACTCTAGTACCTAACTCTCGTTGAAGACTTTTCCAAAAGTTAGATACATACCTCGTGTCTCAATCTGAAACAATAGAAAAAGGAACACCATGCTTTGAAACAATTTCATCTATGTACAACTTCGCCATCTTGGTCAATGGTACATCTTGTCGTGTCGCTAGGAAGTGAGCACTTTTCGTCAACCTATCCACAATAACCCATACCATATCATTTCCCTTTGGTGTTCTAGGTAGCTTGGTCACAAAATCCATAGTAATATGATCCCATTTCCATTCCGGAATCTCCAACTGTTGTAACATTCCATATGGCTTGTTGTGATCAGCTTTTACACGTGCACAAGTCAAACATCTTTCAACAAAATGTGCAACTTCTCCCTTAATATTCGGCCACCAATAAATAGGCTTCAAATCTGCATACATCTTTGTAGCACCGGGATGAACTGAATATCTTGACCTATGTGCTTATTCAAGGATCAACTCTCGGTTACCATCAAGCAATGGTACCCAAATTTGACCTTTATAAGTCCGGAATCCATGGCTGTTCGTTTCCATCTCAAGACGTTTCTTCTTCCCAATACTTTCCTTGTCAATGTGATCCTTCAACAAAGCCTAAACTTGGGCTTCCTTAATGCGGTCAAGTAACCCAGACTTTGCTTGTACAACCATACTCATCAATCTACAAGAAACATTCTGCACTTTTCTACTCAATGCATCCGCTACCACATTAGCTTTACCGGGATGATACTTAATTTCACAATCATAATCCTTCAGAAGTTCCATCCATCTCCTTTGTCTTACATTCATTTCCTTTTGTGAGAACACATATTGCAAACTTTTATGATCAATGTACAAGGTACACTTAGTGCCATATAAGTAGTGCCTCCATAACTTCAAAGCAAACACCACAACAGCTAACTCTAGATCATGGGTCGGGTAGTTCTTTTCATGAGGCTTCAACTGACGTGAAGCATGGGCAATAACCTTGTCCCTTTGCATAAGAACACAACCCAAACCTGAAATAGAAGCATCACTATAAACAACAAGATCATCGGTACCTTCGGGTAAGGCAAGGATCGGAGCTTCACATAACTTTGTCTTTAACGTTTGAAAGGCCTTTTCTTGAGCTTCATTCCACACAAACTTCACCCCTTTCTTTGTCAATTTGGTCATAGGCTTAGCTATTCGGGAGAAATCTTGAATGAACCTTCGGTAGTAGCCCGCTAAGCCAAGAAAACTCTTGATTTATGTGGGTGTCTTTGGCTGTTCCCATTTAGAGACAACTTCAATCTTTGCGGGATCGACTTTAATTCCTTCAGAAGAGATGACATGCCCGAGAAATTGAACTTCTCGAAGCCAGAATTCACACTTGGAGAACTTTGCATATAACTTCTTCTCCCTAAGAACCTCAAGAACGGCTCTTAAGTGCTCACCGTGCTCAGCTTCAGACTTAGAATAAATCAGAATATCGTCAATAAAGACAATCACAAAATGATCTAAAAATGGGCGACATACCCGATTCATTAAATCCATAAAAGCGGCAAGAGCATTTGTCAACCCAAACGGCATGACAAGAAACTCATAGTGCCCATATCGTGTACGAAAAGCTGTCTTCACCACATCTTCCTTTTTGACCTTTAATTGATGATAGCCGGACCGTAAATCAATCTTAGAGAAGTAAGAAGCACCATGGAGCTGATCAAAGAGATCATCAATGCGCGGGAGAGGATACTTATTCTTAACCGTTCGCTTATGAAGCTCACATTAGTCAATAATCATACACATGGAACCATCTTTCTTCTTGACAAAGAGAACCGGAGCTCCCCAAGGCGAGGAACTAGGACGTATAAAACCTTTGTCAAGTAGCTCTTGGAGCTGAGACATTAGCTCTTTCATTTCTGAAGGAGCCAAACGATATGGTGCTTTTGCAACAGGAGTAGCACCGGGTACAAGATCAATCTAAAAAGTGACCTCTCGGTCGGGAGGAATACCGGGAAGATCATCCGGAAAGACATCAGAAAATTTAGAAACCACATCAACATTAGAAATAGAAGACTTCTCCTTTCGTGTATCGATAACATAAGCAAGGAAGTGGTTTTTATTATGTCGAATGCATTTGAGAGCCTTCATCAAATTAATGATCTTTATGCTCCCTTTCTTCTTATCTCTATATACAGAAATGACTTTACCATCCGGAGTAGAGAAACATATGATCTTTTGAGAACATATTATGGTAGCATCATTTTGGGACAACCAGTCCATACCTATCACTATGTCAAATCCAGCAAGAGTAGTAGGCAATAACTGGACCGGAAAGGAACGACCCTCAATCTCGATGGAACAATCATCATAACCCTCATGGATGTCATTAATAGTACCGTTAACAATTTCAACCTCTATAGAACAATCTAGGGGAGTAGTAACTTTTTCGAGCTTAGGAGCAAACAATGTAGACACAAAAGACCTATTTGCACCCGAATAAAAAAGAACAGAAGCAGGTTTTGAATTAACAAGAAAAGTACCGCCTACTACCTCATCGTTGTCCTTGGCAGCTTCCACTGTCATCGAAAGAGCTTGAACTTTTGGCCTTTGCGCAGCCGCCTTCCTTCCATCATTCTTCATCTGAGGGCAATCAGCAATCAAATGACCCGTTTCTTAACACTTATAACAACGAGTCTTATCTTTGCAAACAGCTGTGGCGTGACCTGTTTTACCACACTTATCACACCTCTTGGTCTTGTCGGAACATGGACCATCATGATAGGACTTGCAAGCTGAACACCATGTATTACTCTTCTTCTTGTCCTTTCTCCCATTAGAGGATGAACTACGTTTAAACCTCTTATCAGAATTTGATTACCCATTGAACCTTCTCTTGAAACCAGATTTCTTATCATCATCTTTAGTAGCCACTTTCTCAGTTTTAAAATCATCATCTAACCTCTTGGACTCCATAATCGCAGCAGACAATGTAGTTTGTTGCCTACAAAGGCCACGATAGTTAGCAGGGAGACCATTACAGTAAGCTTCAATTTGGTCAACTTCTCTACGAACCATGTGACCAACAAACTTGAGTTTTTCCATAAATGAATGAGCATACTCAATTATGGCACCGGGCTTGGCGGGTAAAGCTCTAAACTTTTTCTCCATCAACCTCAACTCACGATTACCAACATATTCCTCCAAAAAGTTTTCCCTGAAAGTACCCCAAGGCATTGCAGCTAATACCTCGGGAGCCAATGAAACAGTAGTAGACCTCCACCAATTGCGAGCATTCTTCTTTAGCATGCGGGAAGCACATAACACCTTCATATCCTCGGGACAATAGCATGAAGCAAACACCACCTCTATATCATCCAACCATTCCATAGCACCTAAAACATTTTGAGTACCATCAAACTCTTTCGCACCACACTTCTGGAAGCTATCATACTTAAAATTAGTAGTGCGAGGAGCAAACCACAACACGAGGCTCCACTACATTTACCCCACCATTCACATTAGCAACAACATTCACAGGAGCAACCTGTGATCTCACAATGGATGGCTCAGCACGGTTTGAGCGGTTGGAATAATTTCCATCAGTATGCTCTTCCCGATGCAAGCTAGCTTCCCTTTCAGCTCTTACTTGAGCCAACTCCTCTTCAGTACTTCTTATATGGGCTCGAATAGCCCTCAACTCTTCAAACATTTCAGCTTGTGTAGGAATCTGTTCGATTACCGGGTTTGCCCGTTCAATTTCTGATCTAGTTGGCAATTCAGCCGGTAATGGCCTTCGAGGGGGCCTTTGAGTAACTCCATTTCCAGCTCCATTCTGATTAGCTGGAGCATTACTTGGGGTAGCTCTATCACGTTGACTGTTAGTACGAGTGTTAACCATGTTGTCTACAACGCAATGACGTCGGTTAGCAAGAGTTAAAGTGAGAATAAAGAGATTAAGGCTACATGACATCTATTTCAGCAACATATAAACACATTCATGCCTCAACCTACACTCTCACTCAATCCCAAACCCGTCCTAAAGCATTTCATCTCAAAGGCTAAGCACACCTACTTAAGCCTAACTTGTCTTCTATCGGTTTAAGTCCAATTCCTATGGCAAACCTATAGTCCTTCGTTCACTTAAACCATTTCTATGGTACCATTTGTAACACCCGTCGTTTAAAAATAAGGATTTCCAAAAATATTCGCCTAACGGCGTCAAAAGATAGCGGAAACAACTTTAAAAGTATAACACCCCAACATGGCGGAATCATAGGGTATCACTTAGAAAAGCACAGCATGACATGGGAATTATGTAGAGTCAAACTATATGCATTCAATAGATTGAAACAATCCACAAGCTCATTACAATAATCAACATTCATCAAAATACACACTCAATCCATACTTAAAAGAAAAATGTTCAAACGATAGTAGTTGATCCTAAACATAACCCGTTAAAGGGAAATAAGGATCACGGATCCAGAAAGTCCAAAGATAGTCCAAACCCTAGCAATGCAAGCATCTATTCATCCATTCTATCTCTGATTAACTTGGTTACCTGAAAAGTGTACTAAAGAGCGTCAACATAAAGTTGGTGAGTTCGTAGGGACAAGTAACAAGGAATAACCGTGTCGGATACAACCGTTAACGATAAGCGAGGATTAGAATATCTAATCAAGTCCAAAGAAAACCTATAAGGTTTCACATTATCACAATTCAATACAGTCAACGTTCAACAACAACGATTTCATATAACGTTCAACAACGTTCCATAACAATCAATAACATTCAACAACGGTGCGGCTTACATAGTTAATAATTAACAATGCGCTAACGGTGCGACTTATATAATAAGTAATGCGCTAACGGTGCGACTTATATAATAAGTAATGCACTAACATGTCCATAACAACATTTTAATCATGCAATCAATCAAATCAACAATCAACAGTTAAACAAACATGTACACTTTTCAGCCCGAATCTCAATTGAGTAGGGAGGGTTTACGAAACTCACCTTATTGTTGATAGTTCAACAGCAAAATAGAAGAGATTGATGTAGTTAACGATGACGAGCGAGTCAACTGGCAACGTTACGTATTACCTAATTTCAATGTGAATTGATTTATATTCATGCAAAATTCCAAATATAGATATACAACTATAAGGTTACCTTATTAATACGCTTGTCAACGTAATTTATGTTATAAAAGTTTAAGGGACTAAATTGTCATTTTTGAAACTTGAGGGACTAAATTGTCAAATGTCCAAAGTATAAGGACGAAAAATGATACCTTTGAAAGTGTAGGGTAAAAATGTAACTTTCCGTATGTATTACGTATCCGTAGGATATATAAAGTATTCCTCTGATATTTCTAAATCCTTTTGAAGTATTTTTAAATAATAGGATTAATACGAAAAATGTATTAATCTTGTAACGAATAGATGTTTTCAATAGCAGAGATATGAAAAGATACCATGAATGGTATGTATTATAATCAATACAAAATGTATTGATTACAATTGAAGAGATACCTTAAATGGCAGAAAAACCAGCATTTTATTTCCAAGTTGTGTTAGGGTTGGCCTTGGGTCGTGAAGAATACCGGGGCGAATTAAGTTGCTTAGTGAATGCTTATGCAAACTTTTTGCGAACTACCTTCCATTCCTCCAGCATAAGCCAAAGAGGCCCAAGGTGCAATCACTTTCAGAAACATTGTGCGGTTAAAAGCGTATCAAGGATATATTCTATCCATAAATCAAACAATTCGAAAATACGAAATAATTCACAGATGGTGAATAGTAATTATATGAATTAGGATAGTTAGGTATATAACTATGCCCTTGTTTATATACCATAATAAGTATTTAAAATGATTTAATAAAAGTTTTACGATTTCTCGTACTTTCGCTAATAATTCATTTTTTGCAATAGTAACAATATTTCAATATTCATATATAAAAGCGATAGTTACCGTATTTAAATGCAATTATGTATCAATTGAGTATAAAATTAAGTTGACAAGCATTTCAATACATAACATATATTTCTAAAATCATAGAGCAAAGTATAGTAAGGTTTTATAAAAATACTTACAAGAAAGGAGAGTTTATGAACTTTAAGATCAAACTTTCGACGTACGAAGAACACGACTTCTAATTCAAATGAAATTCTTTCAAGACTTGGACTTGTTTACTTAATAATTGAAGATTATTCCCAACCCAAATTGAGTATTATAACTAGAACTTTTGAAGATCTTAGAGAGATTTGTTGATAACAACTTCTCTTGACGATTTTCGGCGAACTTTGAGATCAAAGCGACTTTGCTTATACTAGAACAATCAAGTGTTCTTTGAAACTTATAACAAGAAGGGGGAAGATGATTTTAGACTTATAGAATGCTAAATAGAAAGAGAATGAAGTTTAAGGTGTGAGTTTTTAATGAGAACTTAAGGCTAGTATTTATAGTAAATGAAATGGAATTAAATATGATAAAATTTATGCATATTCATCAAACTTCCAATATAAGTCCGGTTTTGGTGTGCTATGAATCATCAAATTAGCTGTAATTCATGCAATTTGTGATGTGTTGGATGTTACAAGTGGTAGCTAGAAGTTGTGGTGTCATTTGGAAGTTAAAACTTAAAGATTTGTCATGAAAAATCCTTGGAAATTACTATATTGAAGTTGACATTTTCACTATTTGGGGGCTGCATTTTTATAAAAATTTTAAGTGTTATTTTGTGAAATTTAAAACCATATTAAGGTATCTTAAATCTAGTTATTACGTTCTAGCAAGTTTCAAGCCAAACCGAGAAAGAATCGATCGAAAAAGCAACGTTTTACATATATATCCATAAAAGTTTTGTCGGATGTCTACTAGTAACATTATTCAACTAATAAATCAAATATAGCTTGTGAAAGTTTCACGAGTATTCCTACTTTCCATAAAGTATGTCGGCTTTGTCCTATTAATGAAATTATTAGATAACCACCGACACTGTGCCACCGTACATTATACTTAAGGTTTTGTATATACGTTTTTCCTGTTACTACAGTTACTCAATCATTTTCTATAATATAATTTTTATAACACGTATGGGCCAATATCACGGTCTTGTAATCATGGGCTTAATTCTAGAAATCCAATTATGACATTATAACTGGCCCAATTTACAGATAGACGAACACAATTAGACTCAAAGTTTTCATTTATTGAAGTAGTTAATCAAATTACAAGTACAGCCAAACGGGTAAAAATCACGAATGTTACATTATTCCCCCGTTAAAAGAATTTTGTCCCGAAATTTGAATCTAACTAGACTCGTTAAACAAATGAGGATACTTGGCTTTCATAGAATCTTCACGTTCCCAAGTAAACTCGGGTCCACGTCTAGATTGCCATCTTACTTTGACAATCGTATATCGAGTATTCTTTAGCTTTCTAGTTTGTCGATCTAGGATTTCTATTGGTGGTAGAAATATAAAATAGTGCTTAGTTGTATTTCTAAACATTGTATTTTGTGTATATAATGTAAGGTTGAGGGGGAGCTTATGTAATATACTTAGAGTATAAATACCCCTCAAGCCTTCAATTTTTGTAAGCCTGGTAAGCCTTTTTACACATTTATGATTATCAATCAATCCTACTTCCCCCACACACACCTTTCTCTCTCTAGAACACACACTAACACACACACTTTCCACCATTGTTGATTACCTTACTTCCGCACTATAACACGAATTATAATAGTTCTAACAAGTGGTATCAGAAAAACAACAATCTGTTGACGATCCAGAACAAATTTCAAGCAGATTGGTGCAAATTTTGTTCAAATTGAGAATTCGTGTTCATCACCATAACCGTTTTAACCGTCACTGATCTTCACCAATTCACCAACAATTTTCACTCAATTTTCCTGTTTTTGTTCACAGATACATTCTAAATCACCTCTAAATACATCCTGTCAAATTTCAGAATCCAATTCACAGTATTGATCAAAATCCAAAATTTTTAGAAAGTTGATGAGATTTTGAATTTTTCAGTTTGAGTTGATTTAATCCATGGAATTGTTTCTAGGGTTGTGCGCGATCGTATTCTGAGCATTTCTGGGCTTGAATCAAGTTGTAACTCTCAAAATTGAGTGAAATACAAGCAAAATTGTTAAATTTTTCGACTATTTTGTCTTTTTCTGATGTTCTTGCAGATTTCTTTAAGACGATCTTCATAAGGATTCTAAGACGATCTCCTTCAAGATCGTCCTAGTGTTTACCTTGTTTTGGTATTAAGACGATCTTCCCAAGATCGTCCTAATATTTTTGGTTCTGTGTGAACTGTGTGTTGTGGATTTATAATTTGAAGTTGTTGTGATTGGGAATCACACACTTCCTTGGGTAACTAATCTCTTTGAGATTGGTTTTGCTCAACAATTCTAAAATCATAACATCATTCTGGCCAAATTTCCAGAATTTTCTATACTTAGAAAATTTTTCAATCAACCAATTTTTTAAGACGATCTTCAACCAAGACCGTCTTACCTTTTCTTAACCAAGTCCTAAGACGATCTACATTCAAGACCGTCTTACCTTTCTACATAAAATTTTCCTAAGACGATCTTCTATCAAGATCGTCCTACCAACCCTTAAGACGATCTTCAATCAAGATCGTCCTAATCAAATCTTAAGACGATCTTCTTCAAGATCGTTTTAATTCCAAAATTTTTTTAACAAAAATAATTACAAATCTTTGTTCGTTCGTTTCAGGAACAACAATGATGATTTCAGAGCTTGAGATCAGAAAGAATTTCTTAGCCAAACAACAAAAGATGAAACCATGGCTATTTGGAGATATTGATGCTAATTCTGAAGATCTCACATGCTTGATGACATCTGTCACTTCAACAACCAATCATTCACAAACTACTTCACAAACAACAACAAGTGAGGTACAATTCATTTCCAAAGATGATTACTTGACTGTCCAAACAACTGCTGATACTTTGACAAAGCAAAATCTTACTTTAAAAACCAATTTGAAAATGGCTAAACAAGAGTTTGATAAAATTAATGAAGATTTTTCAGAACTCTCAATAGCTCATGAAGCTCTCAAAGTGAACTATGATTCCTTAAAAGAAATGCATTTGTCAAGTAACAGTTCTCAAGTTGTTTCACCCAATGCTCATTTGACAAACAAATGTCAAGACCTTGAAAAGACTGTCCATTCACTCAAGCAAATCATTGAGACTTTAAAGCTTGAGAAAACCAATGAATGGTTAAGAGCAAATGCAAGACAAGCTGATGTTGAGTTTCTCACAAATAAAATGAAAGATTTTAGACCTAACTGTGAAAAGCATGAAAGACAGATTTCTGATCTAAACAGTACTTGTTTTCTCAA
>CM067171.1:131417935-131429089 GCA_034093135.1 Erigeron breviscapus | reverse complement strand
TCTTATCAGAATTTGATGATCCATTGAACCTTCTCTTGAAACCAGATTTCTTATCATCATCTTTAGTAGCCACTTTGTCAATTTTAAAATCATCATTTAACCTCTTGGACTCCTTAATCGCATCAGACAATGTAGTATGTTGCCTACAAAGGCCACGATAGTTAGCAGGGAGACCATCACAATAAGCTTCAATTTGGTCAACTTCTCTACGAGCCATGTGACCAACAAACTTGAGCTTTTCCATAAATGAGTGAGCATACTCAATTATGGCACCGGGCTTGGCGGTTAAGGCTCTAAACTCTTTCTCAATCAACCTCAACTCACGAGTACCAACATATTCCTCCAAAAACTTTTCCCTGAAAGTACCCCAAGGCATTGCAGCTAATACCTCGGGAGCCAATGAAACAGTAGTAGACCTCCACCAATTGCGAGCATTCTTCTTTAGCATGCGGGAAGCACATAACACCTTCATATCCTCGGGACAATAGCATGAAGCAAACACCACCTCTATATCATCCAACCATTCCATAGCACCTACAACATTTTGAGTACCATCAAACTCTTTCGCACCACACTTCTGGAAGCTATCATACTTAAAATTAGTAGTACGAGGAGCAACCACAACACGAGGCTCCACTACATTTACCCCACCATTCACATCAGCAACAACATTCACAGGAGCAACCTGTGATCTCACAATGGATGGCTCGGTAGGGTTTGAGCGGTTGGAATAATTTCCATCAGTATGCTCTTCCCGATGCAAGCTAGCTTCCCTTTCAGCTCTTACTTGAGCCAACTCCTCTTCAGTCCTTCTCAGATGGGCTCGAATAGCCCTCAACTCTTCAAACATTTCAGCTTGAGTAGGAATCTGCTCGATCACTGGGTTAGCCCATTCAATTTCTGATCAATTTGGCAATTCACCCAGTAATGTCCTTCGAGGAGGCCTTTGATTAACTCAATTTCCAGCTCCATTCTGATTTGCTGGAGCATTACTTGGGGTAGCTCTATCACGTTGACTGTTAGTACGAGTGTTAAAGTGATAATAAAGAGATTAAGGCTACATGACATATATTTCAGCAACATATAAACACATTCATGCCTCAACCTACACTCTCACTCAATCCCAAACCCGTCCTAAAGCATTTCATCTCAAAGGCTAAGCATACCTACTTAAGCCTAACTTGTCCTCTATCGGTTTAAGTCCAATTCCTATGGCAAACCTATAGTCCTTGGTTCACTTAAACCATTTCTTTGATACCACTTAAACAAAATTTCACTCACTATTTCTGTTAATTTATATTTTTAGCATTTAAAATGGTAAGAATATGAAATGAATACCACTTGTAACACCCGTCATTTAAAAATATGGATTTCCAAAAATTTCGCCTAACAACGTCAAAAGATAGCGGAAACAACTTTAAAAGACCAAACCAAAAGGACCTGTTTGGTTCATTTATCAAATGGTGTTACTAGCAATGTCATCATAAATAGTTCAAATGGAAATCCAACGGTTGCCCAACATAAAACAACCGACATCAAAGTAATTACAAAGTCATCAATGTCTAGACAAAAGCAAATGTCTAATATGGGAAGCTATTATGGGTAAACTAAAGCCAACTTCATTGTAATCTACCCATGCCTCGCACTTTATCGTCATCTAGCTCAAGCATGCTAAACCTGAGGGAACAACACATTTCAAGAAACAAGTGTTAGCTAACGAATTAGCTAAGTAAGATAACACATAGTTTATAAAACATTTGTCCATTTCAATATTTGAAAGAATACATTATAATCATTAAGGCACAAGTCATAGCATAACATCATCTCACATTACATTAAACATCATAGGATATTCAATCCTAATTGTGCCTAAACACATCACACATCACATCTCACATTTACATCACATATCATATCTCACGTTCACATCAAATTATGTGTGACTTATGCCACACATCTCACGTTAGGTGAAAGTTTATGTGTTGGCGGTCATAAGACCTCACAACAACCCTCACACCCGACTCAATGGTGAAACCTTTCCGCAATCCATCTTTGTTGTTAAGGAAAGGCAACGCCGATCCAGGAGTAGTCCGTATGTTCAAAGATATTGGTGGCTAGTTAGGCCTACCCGGAATTACTCATCTCACGTTAACTATGTTGCAAGGAGCCACTCAAGCAACCACATCTACGCACTAGCCGGGCAAGGGCAAGTACGGGTTAAGCTTAACACTTCTCACATCAATAGCTCGAGCATTTCTCACATATAGTTTAGGTGTTCACATTACCTAAACATTAATAACATATCACATCACATCACATCTTATTAACGTTTGGGCCCTTAAACGTACACGTGTCATGGCAACTTACAAAGTCTAGTGAACTAGATGTACAAGCCATGTAATCATCATATCTCACATATACACATGCACATATACATATTAAGCATCATCACATATCATACATTGTTACATCACGTACATCATCATATATCTCATATCGTGACACATCATGTGTCATTGCATATCGTATATCATTACATATCATCTTTCATTGCATAACATAGTTCATTACATATCGTATTTCATAACATCTCAAAGCATTTCATATCATTTCACATCATATCATATCATCTCATAACGTCACATATCTTTGGGTAGCATTTCAGGCTTCAATATACATATACATAGCCCATATCACCTCCCATGTAATCCCGATTAACCATAAGTAAACAAGATACCATTTGGGGAAGTTATTATATGAAAACTATGTTTGTTGAACCCTCAGCGTGTCAAAGTAGTGTATCTTACCTCGAAGAAGTGCACAACAAATGATAACTAAGCTACCGTGCAAAGCAAGTATTCCCGACTACCTATAATCATTAAGCGACCATTAGACAAGCTAAACAACACCCAATCAATTATGGTCATAACTCAGACCTAAACACCTATAAACATGTCCCATTAGAATGCTTGATGCATTGAAGATTCGATTAATACATTAGAGCTCACAGAACTCGACGAAACTCGACCTTCACTCACTAATTCAACCTTTCAGGTACTTTGACATTAGAATAATCTTTTAAAAGCATTACCATTAGAAAGTAGACTCTCTCACGATTCCGTGGATAGCTTATTTGTCAAAAATGGAGTTTACAAATTCAGTCGCAGTGGTCTTGCTGCGTCGCAACTAAAGTCCCTGCACACTCATTGCGTCGCAGGCTAGTGACTGCACCGCAGCAGGCCCCGATTCTGCACAAATAACTTTGTTTAATGTCCAAAACTTAGCCAAACACACCCCAAACAACCCCAAACCTTATGAACGACTTTTGTACCTCAAAATTCATCATTTTAAGACCATAATGATGCAATGAAATCATTGATTAACCCCTACTTGATTTGCATCACAATAACAAACGTTTTAGGTTACCGAATCGATCAAAACACACGTTTTTGACATCAATTAATCCTCTAATGACCTAGACCAGGTGTGAACCCTATATTGGTCATATTTGAACATTAAAATGACATTAACAATGATTTCATACCTGTAGGAAATCTCTAGATACTAAATGATTGCAATAACAATCACCGATTGACCCGAAATCGTCAAATCTAACCACAAAACGATTGCAATCAACCATTACTCAATAGGTCCAGGTATGAACGAATTATAAGGATGAAAATGAATGAAAATAAGCAAGGATTACCATCCATACCTTGGAGGATGATTAACGGATTGAATACGTTCATCGATTGTTCAAAAATCCACCCGAAATCGCAAGAAACACACTAGGATTGCTCAAGAGAAAGAGGGGCGGTTCTAGGGTTCAAAGGAGAAGAGTGAAATATGATTTTGGGGCTAATGATCTGATTAGTAACCCTAATCCCGTTTTTTAGTTTCCACATGTGTCAAAACTAGTCCCTAGACTTCCTTATGGCTCATATTAGGCTAAAATCACATATTGGGATTACTTACAACACAATAAACACTTCAAGCACCTCTAAGGCATTTAAAATATACCTTAAACACATAATCACATCAATCATTAAGGCATTAAAGCCTTACACATATAATACATTAAACACATATAGTCATTAAATCTCCTAGAGACTTAACGGACACGAAGTGTTGACATAACGACTCAAGTCAACCGTTAATTAAAAGTTTGGGATGTTACAATTACCTCCCCCTTAAAAGGATTCCGTCCCCGGAATCTCATCAGAAATGAACAACTCTGGATACTTCTCCTTCATCACAGATTCGGTCTCCCAAGTTAGACTTTCACCATGGTTATGCTTCCATTTGATCAACACAAGATCAATTACCTTCCGGCGTAGCTTCTTTTGCTTTCTCCCAAGTATTGCTACCGGTTCTTCAATCATTCTTTTCTTTGGGTCAATACTCACATCTTCAATTGGAATTACACTAGACTCCTCCGCTAAGCACTTCCTCAAATAGGACACATGAAATGTGTTGTGAATTCCATCCAATTCTGGAGGCAATTCCAACTGATATGCTAAATCTTTGATACGCTTCAATTCTGGAGGCAATTCCAACGAAGTGCTTCCTTAGCAATGTTAACTTTTTCAGCTGTGATCTCAATGATCTCGGGACCCGTAAACTGCTTTTCTCGAGGCTCCAACCAACAACTTGGAGTCCTACATCTCCTACCATAAAGCATTTCAAACGGTGGCATTCCAATACTTGCATGATAGCTGTTATTATAAGCAAATTCAATCAATTTCAAATGATCATCCCATGCTCCACCATACTCTAATACACATGCCCTTAACATATCTTCCAATGTTTGAATTGTTCTTTCACTTTGCCCATCAGTTTGAGGATGATAAGCAGTGCTCAAGTTTACTCTAGTACCTAACTCTCGTTGAAGACTTTTCCAAAAGCTAGATACATACCTCGTGTCTCGATCTGAAACAATAGACAAAGGAACACCATGCTTTGAAACGATTTCATCTATGTACAACTTCGCCATCTTGGTCAATGGTACATCTTGTCGTGTCGCTAGGAAGTGAGCACTTTTTGTCAACCTATCCACAATAACCCATACCATTTCATTTCCGTTTGGTGTTCTAGGTAGCTTGGTCACAAAATCCATAGTAATATGATCCCATTTCCATTCCGGAATCTCCAACTGTTGTAACATTCCATATGGCTTGTTGTGATCAGCTTTTACACGTGCACAAGTCAAACATCTTTCAACAAAATGTGCAACTTCTCCCTTAATATTCGGCCACCAATAAATAGGCTTCAAATCTGCATACATCTTTGTAGCACCGGGATGAACTGAATATCTTGACCTATGTGCTTCTTCAAGGATCAACTCTCGGTTACCATCAAGCAATGGTACCCAAATTCGACCTTTATAAGTCCGGAATCCACGGCTGTTCGTTTCCATCTCAAGACGTTTCTTCTTCCCAATACTTTCCTTGTCAATGTTATCCTTCAACAAAGCCTTAACTTGGGCTTCCTTAATACGGTCAAGTAACCCAGGCTTTGCTTGTACAACCATACTCATCAATCTACAAGAAAAATTATGCACTTTTCTACTCAATGCATCCGCTACCACATTAGCTTTACCGGGATGATACTTAATTTCACAATCATAATCCTTCAGAAGTTCCATCCATCTCCTTTGTCTTACATTCATTTCCTTTTGTGAGAACACATATTGCAAACTTTTATGATCAGTGTACAAGGTACACTTAGTGCCATATAAGTAGTGCCTCCATAACTTCAAAGCAAACACCACAGCAGCTAACTCTAGATCATGGGTCGGGTAGTTCTTTTCATGAGGCTTCAACTGACGTGAAGCATAGGCAATAACCTTGTCCCTTTTCATAAGAACACAACCCAAACATGAAATAGAAGCATCACTATAAACAACAAGATCATCGGTACCTTCGGGTAAGGCAAGGATCGGAGCTTCACATAACTTTGTCTTTAACGTTTGAAAGGCCTTTTCTTGAGCTTCATTCCACACAAACTTCACCACTTTGTCAATTCGGTCATAGGCTTAGCTATACGGGAGAAATCTTGAATGAACCTTCGGTAGTAGCCCGCTAAGCCAAGAAAACTCTTGATTTCTGTGGGTGTCTTTGGCTGTTCCCATTTAGAGACAGCTTCAATCTTTACGGGATCGACTTTAATTCCTTCCGAAGAGATGACATGTCCGAGAAATTGAACTTCTCGAAGCCAGAATTCACACTTGGAGAACTTTGCATATAACTTCTTCTCCCTAAGAACCTCAAGAACAACCCTTAAATGCTCACGATGTTCAACTTCAATCTTTGAATATACCAAGATATTATCAATAAAAACACTCACGAAACGATCCAAGAATGGCCGACAAACACGATTCATATGATCCATAAAAGCAGCTGGCACATTTGTCAAACCAAAAGGCATGACCAAGAACTCATAGTGACCATATCGAGTACGGAAGGGTGTCTTAGCTACACTTTTCTCCTCAACTTTCAATTGGTGATAACCCGAATGCAAATCACTCATTCAAAAATAAGGAGCACCTTGAAGTTGATCAAAAAGATCATCAATACGAGTAAGAGATACTTATTCTTGACTGTATGCCTATTAAGCTCGCGGTAGTCAATATACATACGCATGGAATCATCTTTCTTATTTACAAACAAGATAGGAGCTCCCCAAGGCGAGGAACTCGGACGAATAAAGCCTTATCAATCAATGATTGAATCAGAGACAATAGCTCCTTCATTTCTATAGGAGTAAGACAAATAAGGTGTCTTAGAAACAGACCAGTCAAAGCTCAATAGAGAACTTGACCTCACGGTCGGAAAGAAGATCAAGGAGATCCTCAGGAAACGCATCATAAATATACGAATGATATCAACACTAGAAACGAAAGGTGAATTTAATCACACACGCGAGAAAATAACATTTCATCGATAGAACAAACTTGAGAATCGTTGTCAAGGAAATGACCTTTCCACAAAGCTTTATTAAGCGTCAGTAGAGATAAAACCCTCTTCCACATAAACTCACGATATGATAAGAACACAGGACAACATCAACATCTTTCAATTACTCTATCATTAGCATCAACTCATTCCTAGCGTAGAAGGAAAATAGAATTAATAGGAAGGATCCAACTTCAATCTTGGGGAAGTAACCGAAGTATCCTTCACGAACTAATGCAACATGACCATTACTAGTCAATCATCTTAGCATCAAATTCACCATATAAAATGAGACCTTGCATACATACTCAACCAATATCACCTTCATTTCCTTTAATAAGATTCATGCGATAAATTCATTCCACTACCATCATGTCTTAACCTATATATAGCACTTTCATCACATCTTTGACATCATCTATAGGGTATTCGCATATAACAACAAAAATGAAACTACAAATACGCCTTTCATTGTCGTGAGTAAACAATTCCGCACATCACAGGCATCGACGTCATTAGAGCTATAACTTGATATCCACTCGCAACATATAAAATATAAAGCTAGATAGAAATCACACCAACTTCATTACTTTTACACCGGTCAACACAAGCATGGCCACACAAACACGCTCGCGTCGGGATACACTTGTAATTGTATCCTTTCACACGCGTGTTCGTTACCACATTTGTGTATCGCCTTCTTTTCACCAAATCCATTCACGCGACCTTCTTCACGCATACAACATCTCATTTCCTTTACGATCCTTGTCACAAACCCTGTGGGTTGGACATTAATGGAATACCATTTCACCTAATCCTCCAACTTTCTTTCATTTCAATCACTTCACACATAATTTACAGTGCACGTTCATCAAATTTAGTTAGGGAAATAGCACATCACCTCGAGGACCGTCTATCGTAGCAACTGAATAATCTAGCGACGGAGAAGCGAGAAACATGAGAATAAAGGCTAAAAGACATATTCACATATCAACAAAACAATTATCGTATAGCCTTAATCCTACACTCTCACTCATCCCAAACCCATCCTAAGGCATTTCATCTCAAGGCTAAAGCACTACTACTTAAACCTAACATGTCTCACCTTACGGTTTAAGTCCAAATCCTATGGTCATATAGTCATTGGTTCACTTAAACCATTGCTTTGATACCACTAGTATCAACATAAAAATATGTCATCATAAATATAAGAGATACCACTTAAAAACATGCCAACTAAAGTTGGTTCACATTAAACCTTACGGTAGCTTGGTTCACTTGTGAACCAAGGACTATACGTGCTTGTGTATTTCTTTTGGATGGTATCCATAGTACTGTCATGGGTGCTATTGAGCATAAGCGTTGATGATGAAACCACCGTGACTCCATTGGAATATGTGAGGATTCATGCTAAGAAAGGATTGTAGATGATCCGGTTGAGATTCTTGCTCGGAAGTAAATAAGCTTCGTATGAAACAAATTGACCTTGTACTTCTGAAATGGAAACATACTCGTGGAGAAACCTTAACATGGGAAATCGAGTATGTGATGCGGGGGAACTAATCCTCACCTATTGGATGCTGAAGTGATTCTGAGGATGGAATCCTCTTAAGGGGGAGGTAATTGTAACATCCTGAACTTTTTAATTAACGGTTGACTTGAGTCGTTAAGTCAACACTACGTGTCCGTTAAGTCTCTATGAGATTTAATGTTTATGTGTGATTAATGTGCTTTATGTGTAAGGTTTTAAAGCCTTAATGATTCATGTGTTAATGTGTTTAAGATGATTAAATGTGTTTAAAGTGTCAGTAAGTATTCCCGTTAAGTCATTTAAGCTTTAAGTGTGAAGTTGTAAAGTTAAAGGGCCTAAGTGTGAGGTTATGAAAGTTGCTCCAGCTGAATTAGGGGTAATTAGGAGTTAATCAAAACATAATTCAGTTCTAATATCCTCCCCTCCAAGCCCTAGGCCCCCCCTCCCTTTCCTTGATCAATTCTTGCGTGTTACGATCGTTTCTTGGTGATTTGAAGAGGTTTTGATCCATAGTTTGCATCCTTCTTGTAATCTACAAGTATTTGAGGTATTATTACATTGATTTCATGTCCTTTCAATCCCTTGATTCGTTTCATAACTGATCTAGGTCTTTAGAGGGTTGATTGGAGTCAAAATCGTGTGTTTTAATCGATTCGGTAACCTAAAAGCTTTGTTATTGTGTTGCAAATCAATTGGGGATTGATCAACAATTTCATTGCATCATTATGGTCTTAAAATGTTGAATTTTGAGGTACAAAAGTCGTTCATAAGGTTTGGGGTCGTTTGGGGTGTGTTTGGCTAAGTTTTGGAGGTTAAACAAAGTGGTTTGTGCAGATTCGGGGCATGTTGCGGCGCAGTCACTAGACTGCGACGCAGTGAGTGTGCAGGGACTTTAGTTGCGACGCAGCAAGACCACTGCGACGCAATTAGCGACTGAATTTGTAAATGACCATAACTTTTGAACCGTAACTCCGTTTTTGACAAATAAGCTATCCACGGAATCATGAGAGAGTCTACTTTCTAATGGTAATGCTTTTAAAAGATTATTTTAATGTCAAAGTACCTAAAAGGTTGATTTCGTGAGTAAAGGTCGAGTTCCATCGAGTTCTGTGAGCTTTAAAGTATTAATCGAACCTCTGATGCATCAAGCATTGTCATGGGTCATGTTTATGGTATTTAGGCCTGATTCATGACCATAAGTAAGTGGGTATTTGTTTAGCTCATTCATTGGTCATTCAATGATTCTAGGTAGTGGGGAGTACTTGCAAAGCTCGGTAACTTACGTTATCATTTGTTGTGCACTTCTACGAGGTAAGATACACAACTTTGACACGCTGAGGTTTCAACAAACATAGTTTTCATATAATAACTTCCCCAAATGGTATCTTGTTTACTTATGGTTAATCGGGATTACACGGGAGGTGATATGGGCTATGTATATGCATATTGAAGCCTGAAATGCTACCCCAAAGATATGTGACGTTATGAGATGATATGATATGATGTGAAATGATATGAAATGCTTTGAGATGTTATGAAATACGATATGTAATGAACTATGTTATGCAATGAAAGATGATATGTAATGATATACGATATGCAATGACATATGATGCGTAACGATATGAGATATATGATGATGTACGTGATGTAACAATGTATGATATGTAATGATGCTTAATATGTATATGTGCATGTGTATATGTGAGATATGATGATTACATGGCTTGTACATCTAGTTCACTAGACTTTGTAAGTTGCCATGACACGTGCACGTTTAAGGGTCCAAACGTTAATAAGATGTGATGTGATGTGATATGTTATTAATGTTTAGGTAATGTGAACACCTAAACTATAAGTGAGAAACGATCGAGCTATTGATGTGAGAAGTGTTAAGCTTAACCCGTACTTGCCCTTGCCCGGCTAGTGCGTAGATGTGGTTGCTTGGGTGGCTCCTTGCAACATAGTTAACGTAAGATGAGTAATTACGGGTAGGCCTAACTAGCCACCAATGTCTATGAACATACAGACTACTCCTGGATCGGCGTTGCCTTTCCTTAACAACAAAGATGGATTAACGTGAGGGTTGTTGTGAGGTCTTATGACCGCCAACACATAAACTTTCACCTAACGTGAGATGTGTGGCATAAGTCACACATAATTTGATGTGAACGTGAGATATGATATGTGATGTAAATGTGGATGTGATGTGTTTAGGCACAATTAGGATTGAATATCCTATGATGTTTAATGTAATGTGAGATGATGTTATGCTATGACTTGTGCCTTAATGATTATAATGTATTCTTTCAAATATTGAAATGGACAAATGCTTTATAAACTATGTGTTATCTTACTTAGCTAATTCGTTAGCTAACACTTGTTTCTTGAAATGTGTTGTTCCCTCAGGTTTAGCATGCTTGAGCTAGATGACGATAAAGTGCGAGGCATGGGTAGATTACAATGAAGCTGGCTTTAGTTTACCCATAATAGCTTCCCATATTAAACATTTGCTTTCGTCTAGACATTGATGACTTGTAATTACTTTGATGTCGGTTGTTTTATGTTGGGCAACCGTTGGATTTCCATTTGAACTATTTATGATGACATTGCTAGTAACACCATTTGAAAAATGAACCAAACAGGTACAGGTCCTTTTGGTTTGGTCTT
>CM067171.1:131394879-131416935 GCA_034093135.1 Erigeron breviscapus | reverse complement strand
TCAAGATTCTACCCAATTCCTCACTTTTCATTCTACGTCTTCCTCGGCTTTGCTAAACCTGAGGGAGCAACACACATTCAAAAGACAAGTGTTAGCTAACGAATTAGCTAAGTAAGATAACACTAAAGTTATAAAGCCTCATTAAACATTTCTACTTTGTTGACAAAAACATTAAGGCACAACCCACGTAACACACACACATACAACCTGCATATCAACTTAGGATGAATCACCCTAATTGTGCCTATCCTTATTTTATTACACACATAATCACACGTATCTTCGTTGTCTGCATATAAGTGTGCCCTGCATCACACCCGACTAGATGATCAACCAAAAGGCTACTCATTATACGTCGTTAAGGAATGACAAGCCAATCCCAGAGTAATCCGTATATGGAGGTGGGTCCCCATCTGCTTCTCCACTTCATCCCAAATGTCTTTTCCTGTTTCATAGGAATCAACATTGCAGTAAATGTCATCTGGAAGTGCTTGGTAAAGATAGGCAATTGCACTTTGATCAGCCTCAACTCTACTCTTCTGTTCTGCATTCCAACTCTCTTCAGGTAAAACTTCTCCATTAACTGGGTTCTTTGGAATTTCAGGACCATCTTTGTAAGATTTTCTCAGCAGTTTTCCATTCTTCTGCCTGTCTATCCAGTTCAGAAACCTTTTCTTCCATTGAGGATAAGATCCTCTAAACAAGACAGGTGGTCTTCCTTCAGAACCAAGTGCTAAAGCTTCCCTTGAAGCCATTTCAAGCAATTAACAGACTTAGAAAAATTTGAGAATTTTCAATTTCAACTAAATGCAGAGCTTAATCCTCTGCAAATAGAACAAGTAAGAAATTTCAAAATTTCAAAAATTTTGATTTTTCAACCCACTCGAAGAATATTGATGAAAAATGGTTTTGAGAAATTTTCTTGAAAAATTTTGATTTGAGAATCTTAAAAACAACTAAGTGCCGAGCTTAATTCTCTGCAAATGGTGTAAGTGACCAAGTCGTAACCCAAGTACTTAGATCAACACACAAAAACAACTGAATGCCGAGCTTAAATCTCTGCAAACAGTACAACTTATAAAGTCACTTGGTCGAAGAATCAATTTCAACTATTTGCCGAGCAAATATCTCTGCAAACAGCACAAATAGAACTTGTACTTAGTCACACCAACCAAAAACACTTGTTTGCCGAGCTTAACCTCTGCAAACAATGCAAGTAGCACCAGTCTCAAATCAAGAATTCTCAAAAACAACTATTTGCCGAGCAAGGAGCTCTGCAAATAGAATAAGTAACCAGAACACTTAACCAAATTTCTTGAAATAACTATTTGTCGAGCAATAAGCTCTGCAAATAGAACAAGTGAAGTTCCAGTACTTAGCCAAATTTCTGAAACACGTATTTGCCGAGCAAGGAGCTCTGCAAATAGTACAAGTAAGAACACCACTTAGCCAACGACCTCTGCAAATACGAGTAACCACAACACGACAAAATAGTCGGTTAGGTTATCTTCTTCGTTTAGCCAAACCCTTATTTGCAGAGAAGACTGAAAATCTTCGATATCTTCTTCATTTTTGCGAATTAGAACTCGAATTTTATATCAAAATGTTCAGAAATCAATGCGCACAAATCCTCAAACAAATTAGATGCTAATTTCAACTGGAAATCAAACCCTCACGAACATGCGATTTGTAGAGCTCGATCAAAAACAACTCAAATGATGAAATTAGCTTCTGAAAATGATAGCGAAGGAAGATATACTGATATTAAATCGATCGGTGAACAAAATTCGAACAAAAAACACACTTAATTTGCAGGAATCACTGAAACAGTGAGCTCTGCAAATGAACCTTTCAGAAAAACAACTCAAATTCTAAAATTAAGCACAAATTAAGCTTGTAATAAGCTTGTGGATCGTTTAGCAACTCTGATTGTGCTCTGATACCAATTGTTATGAATAAAATTCGAGCTTTTGTGTGTGTAAGTGTGTGTGTTAATGGTGGTTTCTAGAGAGAGAAAGTAGAGAGAGAGTAGAGAGATGTCAGGGAAAGATTGGATTGTATTATTGGTTGAAAGGTTACAATTAACATAATGGAGGGGGATTTATATACATATGAGCTATTTACACTATGCCCCCTTCCATTGTAACAAGTTTACAATATAAGTACAAATTAACATAAGGTACACAAATCAACTACTACATTTATATTTAACAAAGACACTGTTCAAACTTGCATCAAAAGACATAAAGTATTACAGACATTGTTCAAACACATAAAACACACATTGTTCAAAAGCCATAAAACAGACAATTTTTAAACAAGGTTGATAGCATCATCTTTGTGGAGTCCTGGTCCAGGTATCACTTGGGAAATCTTTTGCCTCAGGATTCTTTGACTTTTTCCTCTTACCTTCTTAACCAGTTTCTTGCCACCAGCTGCCCTGCTACTACCACAACCTTGAGTGCTGCCACCTACATTGCTGCTGCCACCTACATTGTTGACCCCTTGACTGTTTTGAGTAGAGTTAGCACCAGCTTGACTGGTTTGAGTACAATTTGGTCCACCTTGAGTTTGACTGTTTTGAGTAAAATTACCACCACCTTGACCTTGACTTGTTTGAATGTTTGCAGATGCTTGCCTTTGAGTATTTTCACCACCTTGACCTTGACTTGTTTGAATGTTTGCAGATGCTTGCCTTTGAGTATTTTCACCTCCTTGACCTTTACATGTTCTTGCATTATGCCCCCTATTTCCACACTGACCACATTTCCCTTCAGTCACCCTCCTTGACAATTTCCCTCCTTTCACCAATGGTTCATCCTCATATTGACCTCTCACTCTCTTCTTTTTTGGTCTGCCAACTGGATTATGGTGAATTGGAGGTGTCAAAGTGGTTGGACAAGTTGACTTAGGCCATGTTGTTGTACCAGTAACAGGGTTGACCTTGAAGCTGTAAGCATGCTCCCATGTTTCCAACCAGTAACATTTATGGGCCCAAGATTCAGGTATTCCCACGTTCATTTTGTGCTTGCCCATGTCCCAATTCACTGCAACAGCATGCTTGCAGGGAAGGCCAGACAGTTCCCATTTTCTACAACTACATACCATATGTTCCACATCCACAACACATTGCTCACCCCAAGGTGCAGCAACCTGATATTTCACACCACCATTCCATATCACTTTGCAATCATTGGCCTCTTTCATAATTACTTTCATAAGCCTGGTTGCTGCAGGTGTTAGAGGGCCTTTTTCCTTTTCAATTACCTTCTGGACAACCACAATTCTTTTCATAAAATATTCTCTAATAAAATCAACACAAGCTATGATGGGTTTTTCCCTAGCACCTACTAATTCTTTGTTTAAGGACTCACACAAGTTGTTCAACAACATATCTGACAAGCATCTCCCTGTTTCACAGTTATCATATATGACTATCAATTTTCCTAATTGATGATACAATGTATGAACCAATTATTAAATCAAGTAAACTGACCTGAAAAGTGTGATCTTGACCAGTGTTGGGGATCAATTTTAGCTAACCAGTTATATGCATCAACATTTAGATTCTTCATCTCTTGCATATGTGCCTGAAACTGTGAAACTGTTGTTGCTGTTGCACATCTCCACAGAATATCCTTATATGCCCTTCCCCTCCATTGCAATTTCATGTTCTCATGGATATGCTTCAGGCAATACCTATGCTCAGCAGAAGGAAATACTGTGCTAACAGCCTGGATGAGACCCTGTATCACATGATAATTAGTTACTATTTTATATAATTATATACCAATTAATATACAAAATTAATAGAATAAAATACCTTCTGTCTGTCTGATATAAAAGTGAAATTATAATGACTTTCCAGCTCTAGATCAGGTCCTAAGCACTCAAGAAACCAAGTCCAAGAGTCTCTGGTTTCTGCTTCAACAATTGCATATGCTATTGGGTAAATGCCATTGTTTGAGTCCACTCCTACTGCTGTTAAAACCTGTCCTGGGTAAGGACCCTTCATAAAAGCACCATCCAGGCCAACCAACTCCCTCATGCATGCTTTCCAACCTTGTTTAAGAGCTCCCAAACATATGTATATTCTCTTGAATTGTCTTGTTGTGGCATTTGGATTAGGAGGATGCTCTACCTGTATTCTAACAGTGGTACCTGGGTTTTGTTTAATCAACTCTTCACAATAATCTCTAAGCAGTGAGTATTGAGTTGTGAAATCACCCTTGATATCAATGGAAGCCTGTTGTTTGGCCCTGAAAACCTTCATCCAGGAAACACTTACTTGCAGCTTTTGTTCTAATTCTTGTTGTAGAGCCTTTGTAGGGATCCCTGGATTTCCTTTTATCTGATCAACTATCTGTTTTGACATATATGTAGAAGTACAGTGCTTGATTTCCCTGGACTGCAAACATGTGTGGACATCTTTAAAAGTTTTAATCATCCATGTTTTTTGGCCATCCACTTTACTGCAGTGTAAACTCCAAGGACATTTCTCACTCCCAATAAATGATTCCTTAGGGTTTTGACTTTCATTGGGCCCCACTGGCCTTTTACCTTTGTCATTGGGCCCAACTGGTTCTTTTCCTTTCTCATTAAGCCCAACTGGTTCTTTTTCTTTCTCATTAAGCCCAACTGCCTTATTTCTTTTCTTATTGGACCCAACTGCATTTTTATCCTTACCACTAGGTCCAATTGGTTGTGTATCAGGTCCAAACACTGGCACAACACCTTCACATTGTCCTCATTACCTAAATTGTGCACACCACCACTCACATTGTCCTCATTACCTAAATTGTGCACACCACCACTCACATTGTCCTCATTACCTAAATTGTGCACACCACCACTCACATTGTCCTCATTACCTAAATTGTGCACACCACCACTCACATTGTCCTCATTACCTAAATTGTGCACACCACCACTCACATTGTCCTCATTACCTAAATTGTGCACACCACCACTCACATTGTCCTCATTACCTAAATTGTGCACACCACCACTCACATTGTCCTCATTACCTAAATTGTGCACACCACCACTCACATTGTCCTCATTACCTAAATTGTGCACACCACCACTCACATTGTCCTCATTACCTAAATTGTGCACACCACCCCTCACATTGTCCTCAATACCTAAATTGTGCACACCACCACTCACATTGTCCTCATTACCTAAATTGTGCACACCACCCCTCACATTGTCCTCATTACCTAAATTGTGCACACCACCACTCACATTGTCCTCATTACCTAAATTGTGCACACCACCACTCACATTGTCCTCATTACCTAAATTGTGCACACCACCACTCACATTGTCCTCATTACCTAAATTGTGCACACCACCACTCACATTGTCCTCATTACCTAAATTGTGCACACCACCACTCACATTGTCCTCATTACCTAAATTGTGCACACCACCACTCACATTGTCCTCATTACCTAAATTGTGCACACCACCACTCACATTGTCCTCATTACCTAAATTGTGCACACCACCCTCACATTGTCCTCATTACCTAAATTGTGCACACCACCACTCACATTGTCCTCATTACCTACATTGTGCACACCACCCCTCACATTGTCCTCAATACCTAAATTGTGCACACCACCACTCACATTGTCCTCATTACCTAAATTGTGCACACCACCACTCACATTGTCCTCATTACCTAAATTGTGCACACCACCACTCACATTGTCCTCATTACCTAAATTGTGCACACCACCACTCACATTGTCCTCATTACCTAAATTGTGCACACCACCACTCACATTGTCCTCATTACCTAAATTGTGCACACCACCACTCACATTGTCCTCATTACCTAAATTGTGCACACCACCACTCACATTGTCCTCATTACCTAAATTGTGCACAACACCCTTCACATATTGCCCTCACCCTCCTTTGATCATTGTACACCAACTTAATACATCTTCTACTCTCAACTGCATAATTTCTGATTAGTTTTTTCACCTCTGCTGTACTACCAAATGTCTGGGTAACATAAAATGGAGCATGGTCAGATTGTGATGAGTGTGCCTTTCTCAACTCTTTCAACTTCCTAGACTTAATCCTATCAACCTCTTCAGCACCAGAATCACTTGCACTCTCAAATTCATCATTATCTATAACTATAAGTTCTGCATCAGGTAATTCTGTATCCAACTGGTTATTCAACCACATATTAGGATCAACCATTTGTGCATCCAGATTCAAAGTATACCCTCTCATATCAACTTCTACATTCTCAATCACATTATCATTGTCTATGAAAACATCCTCATTGTCCTCATTACCTACATTGTGCACACCACCCCTCACATTGTCCTCAATACCTAAATTGTGCACACCACCACTCACATTGTCCTCATTACCTAAATTGTGCACACCACCCCTCACATTGTCCTCATTACCTAAATTGTGCACACCACCACTCACATTGTCCTCATCCATTTCAACTATTCTTTTTGCAATTTGCTTGCTACTCAATGTAACACTTTTCCTGGCAGTTTTCTTGGTCATAGGGGACTTCAACTTATCAAGATAATGCTCAACTATGACATTTATCACTTTACAATTACCTTGAGTATATTTAGACAAGGTGTTTACATCTTCATCAGAACGAATATCAATAGCTCCTAACTCCATGGAACAAAAAGGTCTAGTAAACTTAAAAGTCTTAATACTATCCTCATGATAACCTAATTGTCTGATAATGGTGATAAGCTCAAGTAAAGAAAAAGTCTTGCAGTCTACATAATCAACATAAGTTCTCTTACCATCGTAACAACTTCGTCCATCAACAAGTTTCACCATACCCCCATGATGAAACTTCAATGTCAACAAGTTAGGGTTTCCATCTACAATAAAAATATAAAAAAAACTAATTAACTTAAATATATATGTATATATATATATATATATATATTTTTTACCCATAATACGCATTATACCCATTATTAAAAAATAATAAAAAAATTTATTTAACAACTTAGGGTTGTTTCAGATGAATCAAAGGGAAAAAGAACAAAAAAGCTAATTAATTTCTTACTGTATAAAAGTGGGAGATCATAATCATCAGCATCAATGGGTCGGATTTTCCAACCCGACATTGTTGATCGTCTTTGTGGTTTTTGAAGTTTAAGGGTTTTTGATCGTCTTTGTTGGAAAAAAGGGGAATGAAATGTGTAATTTAGTTGGGTTTTGGGTATAAAAGGGGAAAAGAAATGGCGGGTGTCAGAAATTGGGGCAAAATAGTCATTTACCCACGCATGTGATGCCCTTTTAACGTCCAGTTAGCTTCCGTTAGGGTTAGGTATGGCTAGTGTAAAGAAATGGAAACTGTGGGTATGTCTCGCGTAATTTTTGAGTTGTAGGTATGATGGGTGTAGTTTTTGACATACCTCAGGTACCATTTTTGTAATTTACCCTTTAAATAATGAAATTTTTGATAATTTGGGGAGAATGATTATGTTAGTAAGGGGTGTGTCTGAGTAAAATTTCGGAAGAAGAAATAATGTGGTGTTGACAAGTGAAAATTTGGTGATAATGATGACATTGTTGGAAGAATCATATTAGTCAATAGTAAAAGTAATTGTAAAACGTATAACATCTATGTATCACATAGACACACATACTCTTAACAATGCTATAACTCAAGATATATCAAAAGTACGTCTTAATACAACTACAAAATTAGACAATGCAATTGAGGATACAAACCAGTAGGAAACATGTTCTAAATCCAACAGCCGGCCATCACTACGATTTCAGAACATCCAACAAGAAATCTGTTATGACAGTCTCGTAAGAAGGCAATTTCTCATAACCCGGAAAGTAATTAATATCAATCACCAAATACCCACTTCCCTTATGACCATCCCTAACCATATCAAAATTAAAAAGATGCAATCCTAAAACCTCCCTCATCCTTTTAGCCACATTCGCAACAAATTCCGTCCCAGGCATCTCCACAGCGTCCCCAGCCATTGCAGAATTCGATATCTGCGAAAAACACAAAACACCCTCTGATTCCAACGACATTTCATCGGATATATCAGTCAATGAACCTCGTACAACACATTTCACGTAATCGCCTGCTACATAAACCTTAAATATAACACCTCCATGATTCACAAACTGCTGCAAAACAACCGGGAATTCGATATCCAGTTTAGTCAGCCCTTGTTGATTCAACACCAATGACATCTTGTGTGATTTGGTGCTCCCATCTGCAACAAGTGGTTTAGCAATAACTGGGAACTTTAGTTCAGGAGTGATAATTGAGAATATTGAAGAATCTTGAACAATATGCTGATTCGGGATGTTTAAGTTTGGGATTTTGAGCTGATTTGGTATGAATTCTAGCATTGAAATACGGTTATGGAGGCGTTCGATTTTCGAAGGCGGATCGATGATTATAGTGTTTGGGTTTTTGAGGGTGTAATCATGGAGATTGAGCTTCCATTCGTTAGTTTTGATTTTGTGAAGAATGCAATGGAATGGAGATTGTTGAGTAAGGGGTTTGGATGTGTCAATTTTGACGAAATCAATGGCGGCGTGATGTTTGGCGTGATTGATCAAATTTGGTGTCATGAAACAGGACAGTTTTCTTGTTGATAAAGCGTAACCCACTGTAAACCGTTCACGCTCTCGGGTTTCAGATTCTGCCATGTTTACTACTGTTCACTGATCAGGTGTTGTTGGTAAAGGGATATGAAGATGAGTGTCCGATGGATCTACATTTCTTATAACAAATGGAGACACTTATCTAAGTTGTGTTTGACTATTTTAGCCACGTGGGTTAGTCAATTAGTTGAGGCTTTTGTATTTGCGGTGAGGTTCATGATTTAAAAATTGAAGTGGTTGAAAATTGTTTTTTTTTTTTTTTAATTTTTTGAAAATGAAATTAGCTTTTCATTTTTCTAAAAATAAATAAAATTTGAAAGCGCATCAAAAGTAGAAAATTTTATTTTCATTATTCATATTGAATAATATGTCCCGAGGGCATGGGCGCTCGTGTGCGCAAGAGATGATATAATTTGAGCTTTTTTTATTAAGGAAAACTATGTATTGATCGCGTTTTTTGTTTTCATGTTTTCTTGGTAAAAAAAAAAAGAAATCAAGTGACGTTTTCCATAACTAAACGCCCTCTAAATAGTTTTTGGATTATTTGAGGTAGTTCACTAGTAAAGTTTATTTGTAGTTTAAAAGCAAACACCTATTTAAGACCATCTTTAACCATAACTTATTCGACTACGTTTTAGGAACCAAAACAAAGATACATTTTGGTATAAAATTATGGGCTTATTCAAGGACGAGTGGTCTCAAACAACCGGGACAAAAGATTCGTTTAGTGGTAAATTGGATTTAATACGAATAGGTCTTCGAATTCAATGGAATTTACGCATTGTTGCTACAAAGCGATGGTGGCGGAGCATCTAGAGGTAGCGACGCTGATATTCCGCCGCCTTAGCCGAATACAAAGGCGTCTACCGAACATGAGGATTCATTGCAAATACTACCTTGGCTCATTATTGCCGAGATAATAGCCTACTTCATCATATCCACCATGCAATGTATCATTTATAATCCCCTTTATCTTCAAAATAATATTTCAACAGGATAAATTCCAATGCAATTTAGGACTAGATAGATCTCAACAATACTATATACTTGCTCATGGTCATGGTGGGTTGACTCCGAGAAGTTGGAAATGAGCCGGTCTATTTTATGAATCACTTGAAGAGGCACATCTTCAATGTTGGGATTTTTTTGGAAGATAAACAAACGTTATTTAACTCTGACCATTGTGTTATCGGTAGAAGTGGCAATCCAGGATTCCCATTCTTTAAATCAATTAACCATGAGTTTCACTTGTCATCAGCTGCAAAAATCAACTAAGAAATATCATTTTTGATTAACTCAAATAGACTTTACTTGGAGCGACCATTTTAATTCAACTAATTATAACAGTCACACAATTAAACATTCTAAATTCTACAGGCCAAAATTTCAATCATACTAAGTCGATACACCCAAATCCTATTACCCAACAACACATATAACCCAAAAAACACCAACAAAAAAAAAAAATGAAAACAAGCAAAGAGAGATTGCTACAGGAAACCATAAAACCTACCACAAGACCACTAAAAACAACCACCCGAGAGTAAGACTACTAAATAAACACATCACTGTTCTTTCCAAATCTTTCCAGTAACTCGGAGCTTCAATTCTTTCCTATCACCCCCAGAAAAGAAAAGTGCCATATTCCTTTGAATAATGAGACCATCGAAACTATCACGAACTTTTCTGTGGCTATCTCTTATGCTTCTTGGGACTCCTTGCCACGTCATCTTTCTTCCATTACCTCCAACCTCAAGACTGTAGCTGTAATTCTTTGCCTCGTCGTCATCACCCATAAATCGCAGAAAAGCAATATAAACGGGTGCCATCCCAAGCTGGAAGGCCTCAAAATGTAGACAGAAGTACTGACCGTAGCAACTAAATACCTAGATACGGAAAGATAGTTAATGCATCTGTGGGTATACGATGGTTTAGGAAATTTTGTCGTATTGGATATAAGTCGGCTTTGAGTCAGATGGATAAATTAAGAATAATTTTTTCAAATGCTAGGTTCAAGGGTTGTTCTGTGACTTCCGTATTCATATTACATAACTACTTAGATAATATTTAGCACAATGATTTAGAAAAATACAGTATTTCTAGCATGGTCCAACCCGGCCCGTATTGAAAAATTACTCATTTGATATGTTATGTTAATTAACCTGGCTAATTGACCTATAGTTTCTCCTCTGGAAAGCCTGTTTAAAGACAAACCCACAGGATCAAGATCATTGGGTTACATTACATGTGTAAAATGTTATACAATCACCACAGAATTGCATACATGACATTATGACATATTTTGGTTTAAAAAGGCATGACTAAGCGCTAGGAAACCCTAGGCTATGGGCAGATCCCAAGATCTTACTCTGGGTAATATTGGTACAAATGAGGACATGAAGCTGCTCTTGACAAAGACCATTTAGTGAAAAGCACATCAGAGGGGTAGGGGACAGAATCAGACAGGGTAATTTGGTTTAAAAAATCGACTCATATATACATTAAAGTGTGTATATGAATGTGAGGATACATAATGAACACATTTAGCAATTATTTAGTCTTGACTCTAAGATGAACTACTACCTAAGTCACTCAAATTTTTATGTACAATTATGCATACTATAATGTGAACAAAGGCAAATAAAGACAGAAAATATTGGACATACCGTAAGCATCCACGTCGCATTCTCAACCTCGTGCGGGTTTGATTTGACATAACGATGATTAAAAGTACTGCCATTATGCATGTCAACTTTATGGCCATCTTTTAAATGGGCTACTAGATAAGGGATATCACCAACAACTGTGCATTCTGAGCCCGCATAGGGACAATTATAGGGTCGGAAAACACATTGAGATTCGTGTTTTAACTTGCTGTAGTACGGATAGATTCCAACACACCCGTAACTCTGATATTTACAAGGAAGTTCAAGAGACGCAGCTACTTTCTCAAGTGCAAGACATCTAATGTTTCCAAGTTCGTGTCTGCATGTCGGACAACGGTTGTGCACCCGAGGTTTGCAACCAGAACATAATGTGTGACCATTTGAGCACTACAGCAAATAGAAAGGTATAATGTCATATAGATTGCATGTTATCCACACCTTTGTGACTAGTGTGACAATAGTAACATCATTTTGTGACTAGTTTGTGACTCAATTTACCGAATCCACCAACAGAATTAAGATGCTTCATGAAAGGAGATCGCTTACTTCTCGAATTATATTTTAAATGTTTATTTGTTTAGTACACATCATAGTTTAGTGCGCTTTAATGCACTAATCCCTTTCGTATAAAAGAGGCATATATGAAACAATACCTGATGGATAGGAGGGTACATGGCATTCAAGCAAACTGGGCATTCTAAAAGGTCACGAACACTACTAGTCCCGAGTTGATTAGCTTTTGAAGCATTTGGAGCAGGATCATGAACATGTACAAGTTCCATTACATCCATTGAATCTTCAATTTGAGGAGGATCGATGACCTCTGGGGTATCTCGCATGTCATCATAATAAGATATTGCCGACATAATCTGCTGCTATTAGCTTTACCTATGGCAATAATATCAATAAATTAGACAACAAACATATTTATATCATAAACATACTTCAATAACCATGTAAAATTGTACTTTCTCCACAACTTAAGAAAATCATGTATGGTATACAAATAAGCACAACATGAGTGAACTTACAGTGTGTAATTTCAGGAATGCATATTTTATAAGTGGTTATTGTAAAAAACAAGGTTGGGGAGCTCGTGACTCGGGATTGGATCGGCGAGGAAGGGAGTCAGGTGTTTTTTAAAACTCGGATCGGAATCAAGGAGAACCCGGATTGGGTATTATATAGAACAATTAAAATATTTGAAATTATATGTAATAAACTCCAAACTTATAACATAATTGTTTACAAACATTAACATAATACTCCAAAGTTCAAACTTAATTGTTTGGAAACATAAACTTAAACCAATTTAGGAGTTTATTAAAAGTTTTTTAGGAAACTAAAAAAAAATTAAACAGCAAATAGAAAGGTATAATGTCATATAGATTGCATGTTATCCACACCTTTGTGACTAGTGTGACAATAGTAACATCATTTTGTGACTAGTTTGTGACTCAATTTACCGAATCCACCAACAGAATTAAGATGCTTCATGAAAGGAGATCGCTTACTTCTCGAATTATATTTTAAATGTTTATTTGTTTAGTACACATCATAGTTTAGTGCGCTTTAATGCACTAATCCCTTTCGTATAAAAGAGGCATATATGAAACAATACCTGATGGATAGGAGGGTACATGGCATTCAAGCAAACTGGGCATTCTAAAAGGTCACGAACACTACTAGTCCCGAGTTGATTAGCTTTTGAAGCATTTGGAGCAGGATCATGAACATGTACAAGTTCCATTACATCCATTGAATCTTCAATTTGAGGAGGATCGATGACCTCTGGGGTATCTCGCATGTCATCATAATAAGATATTGCCGACATAATCTGCTGCTATTAGCTTTACCTATGGCAATAATATCAATAAATTAGACAACAAACATATTTATATCATAAACATACTTCAATAACCATGTAAAATTGTACTTTCTCCACAACTTAAGAAAATCATGTATGGTATACAAATAAGCACAACATGAGTGAACTTACAGTGTGTAATTTCAGGAATGCATATTTTATAAGTGGTTATTGTAAAAAACAAGGTTGGGGAGCTCGTGACTCGGGATTGGATCGGCGAGGAAGGGAGTCAGGTGTTTTTTAAAACTCGGATCGGAATCAAGGAGAACCCGGATTGGGTATTATATAGAACAATTAAAATATTTGAAATTATATGTAATAAACTCCAAACTTATAACATAATTGTTTACAAACATTAACATAATACTCCAAAGTTCAAACTTAATTGTTTGGAAACATAAACTTAAACCAATTTAGGAGTTTATTAAAAGTTTTTTAGGAAACTAAAAAAAAATTAAACCAAAGCTCACCTGAGTCTGACGAGTCTTAAATGTTGGCCGATTTTTAGTCTGATCCATCCGAATCTGACTCGTGGAGGATCCGATCCCGAGTCCGAGTTCATGGCGTAGCAGGCCGAGTTTTATAACACTGGTTACGTGGTCAAAATAAGAACCTTCAATGGTGCTTAAAATAGTGTTTATTTCAGTGTAAAATAAACAAAATTGTGTTGCCGTTTATAACTACCCTCCAAAAAAAACAATTTTATGCTTAAAAAACACAGTAAGTGTTTTATTAAGGCAACCGAAAACACCCTCATGTTGAAAGTAAAGAAGTGGACTTTGAAATGTGAATTTATACTGTTGATTGATCTCAAATTTCAACATTAAGACGTATATCACAATCTTGTTGACATGTCTTACTTGGACAAACTTAAAAGTAATTTTGAAATGCAAGTGTTACACAAAAACATAAGCAATATAAGTGACTACTTAGCAAGATTCATCATTCATAATGACAGTCATAATGTTTTACCAAATGATAATTGGCATGGTTACGTCTTAAGTGACATGAATGGTAATCATTATGATCATCAGAGCCATGATGGAGATTCTCACATCTCTTGGAATCTTACTTATATCATCCATATTCAATTACGTCTACTTGGTTTGGAAAAACTATTAACTCTCTAATCCAGTAGTATATAAGAATTGAGGTTTATAAAATCCCTAATCCAGAACAACAACAATACCCAAACCCGTCAAAGGCTGGGCATGGGGGAAGTGGGATGTATACAGTCGTACATCTAAAAGACCTCAGTCAATGGCAAGGTATGGAGAAGCGGCATGCAAGTGTGTGTGTGTGTGTGTGCGTGCATGTGTGCACGCACATTCTAAGATAAAATAAACATCAATTTCCACTCCAGCAAATAAAGTTCAAAACTTGAACCAGATTCATAACACGTATTTAAAAAAAAGGAGCAACTTAGGAACCAAATTACCTCCAAATTGTTTACAAGTTAAAAGGATAACAATTAATCTTATAGAATCCGCATTTATATCGGATAACCGACCAACTATCAGTCCCCCCTATTAGTCCCACGCCAACACTAGATAACTGAATTAATTCGGGTTGGGCAGATAATTAAAGGGTCATGAGGGAATAAAACAGAAACAAATACATACACCTAGTAAGTAAAAAACAGCAAAAAAATTCCTTCAAATTCCGATATTATAAAGAAAACACATACACCGACACAAATACATCAATAATGAAGTTGAAAAATAAAGAAAAAACGAAAAAAACAGGGGGGGTAAAACAAAGACACAACAATATACTGATAATAATAACAAGAATAATTAATAAGAACAATAACGATAATAAGTGAAGAATGAAAGTGGGTACCTGTAGATAGTAGCAGCGAAATGAATGCAGATTTGGGGTGGTGTAAACTGAAGATATTAATGAACTAATTAAATTATAAATATAATAGATATAGTAGAAAAAATAAATTGTGAAATAGCTAAAAGGAATTGAATGCGCAGGGGAGAAGGAAAATATGAAGGAAGGAAGGAAGGGCGTGTATTTTTTGACTTCGGAAAGGACAAGGAAACATTCATTCATTCAAAATAAAGCTCGGTTAAAAGTAAGTTTTGGGGGATATTCAAGACGACGAGGAGCGTCAAGCGTGTGCAGTAAATTGTTTTGTCCTTTTCCACTACCATCAACAAACAAATAAAGTGGGACCAAACATACACGAAGAGGCCGAAGAATGAATATTGAAAAAATGAATATTGAAAAAATCACCGCTTGCCAAATTTCTTTGCGATTTATACTAAAATAGTTAAGTTTTTTTGAATTATCACAAAATAGCCATATAAATCGCAATAATCTGTCAAAATCGCTACGAGATCTTCAAAATCGTACGAGATCTTCAGAATCGCTACGAGATTCTGTAAATCGCTACGAGATTTTACAAAATCGCAATATGTTGACTTTGACTTTTTTTTTCTTTTGCAAAATCGCAATTGCGATCTTGCGATTATTGAGATTTTATTTTTTTCTTTAAACATATTAATTTATTACATAGTCCATGAATACAAAGCTTCAAATACATAAGAAACATACTAGAACATGCTAATAATCCAATAAGTTAATAGTCCCGAAAGGAGATGAGTGTGAAGTCGATTTTGATTTCCCTTTTGATTTTGATCTTGATGAAGATCCATACTCTCTCGATGGATGAAAAGAGGTTTGTGATGGCATGGGTGCACCACAAGTCAGCCTTGTATGACCACGGGTTGTTGTCTTCCTCTCTTTACCAATAGACGGTATACAAAACACATTGCGATTTTGCAACAAAAAAAAAAAAATAAAAAAAAAAGTCAAAGTCAACATATTGCGATTTTGCAAATCTCGTAGCGATTTTCAGAATCTCGTAGAGATTTTGACAGATTATTGCGATTTATATGGCTATTTTGTGATAAATCGAAAAAACTTGGCTATTTTGATACAATCGCAACGAAATTTGGCTATTGTCGCGATTTTCTCATGAATATTTGACGAAAATTTTGGGGAGAATATTTTTCTAGAAGGCAATTTTTGGGAGAATTAAATATACGAGAAATTGTCATAAATCATCCTTTTGTTTTGTTGGATTTACATATTCATCTTTGTGTTTTTTTTTTATTAGGTATCCCTCAGGTATGCATTTTCATTGCCAACCGTCTCTAGCACTAACATCCGTTAGTTTTGCTCCGTTAAACCCCTCATGTGCATACCACGTGAGGGTATTATCGTCAATTTCATAACCACAAGGACTATTCGTAATAAAACATTGGATTATAAAAAGATACTTAGATTCCTTCTCCCCACAATTCTGACCACCTCCACTGACTGGCCGGCCACGCCTGCTACCGCCGGAAAAGTCGCCGAAAATCGAAAACCACCACCCCACTTCATTATCCTCACCATTTCAAACCCCAAACACCCCTATCACCTTGTACCTCCCTAAAACTATCGTGGAGGTTTTTAGAGAGAAAGGGAACTTGTGGTGGTTTTGTACCAAGAAAGAGAAGGAACCCGTTTTAGGGTATTTAGGGAGAGAAGGCGTGAGGTGGAGGTCAAAAATGGAGGCTGTCGTGGGGCGCTGCTGCTAATATTTTTCCGGCAACAGGGGGTTGTAACGGTGGTGGGAGGCTGCGACAGTAGGTGGTGGGTGTATGGTTTTGTTAGTTATGGGGAGGTACAGGGTGATAGGGGTGTTTGGGATTTGAAATGGTGAAGATGATGAAGTGGGGTGGTGGTTCTCGGTTTCCGACGACTTTTTCGGCGGTGGCCGACCAGGCAATGGTGGTGGTCGGAGTTGTGGGGGAGAAGGAATCTAAGGGGGTTTTTTTATCCAATGTTTTTATCACAAATAGTCTCCGTTGTTACGAAATTGATGATTATACTCTCACGTTATATGCACGTGAAGGGTTTAAAGGAGCAAAACCAATAGCTGTTAGTGTCAGGGATGATTAGCAATGAAAATTCATATCTCAGAGATACCTAATGGGAAAAAAAAGCACAATGATGAAAATGCGAATCCAGCAAACCACAAGTACGATTTGTGACAATTTCTTTAAGTATATTTATGTTTAGATTGGATAGTATCTAGTAGAATAAGTTTAACTTAAATATTATTTAGGGATTTTCTAACTAGCGTGCCCTGAGATATTAATTTGTGTGCATCTAATAAAGTCGAAGTTTCTTAAAATAGATTATATGTATTTATGATTCAGTGTAAAATGGTAAGAATTAACTTGGTTTAATAACTATTAAATGCATTTTTATTAAGCATTGATTATGTTTATCGATGTTTTAGGAAACTCGAAATTCATTAAACACCCACTAACTAATTATGCAATTCCATTTATCGATTCCCATTTATCGATATTTAAAAATATTCTTTGAAAATATATGTAATTATGCAAGTTTAAATAAAGTTATATGTAAATGCCTCATAATTTTTAGTCATTCATGGTAATATATATGTTGTTATAGTGAAGTTTGAATAAAATATATGTATAATTGTGTTTTTATAATGGTAAAAAAGTATTAAAAATACTTTTAAATTAAAAAAAAGTCATATATAATGCCAGTTTGAAATATTTTCATGTTATGTGACCCGAATTCACACCTCATTCACTTACTTGTCGCTTTTCTGTCCAAGTCGATGAGCAAAATAAACATAGCCTTGTCATCGGTTCTAAAAACCCACGAGGCTTGTTGGTAGGGTTGACAATTTTGACATGAAACTTGTTAACACAACACGACACGACTTGTTCTTAACAGGTTTTATGTTTGACCTTAACATGTTTCGTGTCTTAACAGGTCCGGACCTGTTAAGATTCGTGTCTTAACAAATCCAGACCTGTTAAGACATGTTAAGGTTATACATATATATAAAATACTAATAATTGATATTATGATTTGATATATGATTTGTATTAGTTAAGATGTCTATGAACTTTTGTAATGTAATGATTATTAGCGTTATGTATTAGTCGAGATTTGTAAGAGTTTTTCTATCGTTAAGGTTTTTTTTTAACTATTAGTCAAGAATTTTATAAAATACATGTTAACAGGTTTCTTAACCGGTCTTAACAAGTGTACCTGTTATTTTTCGTGTCGTGTTCGTGTTTGGAAAAAAAATGACATGATTAGTTAACAGGTCGTGTTCGTGTTTGACCTTAACAGGTTCGTGTCTTAACAGGTTTCGTGACCTGTTATGTCAGTCTTACTCGTTGCCCAAGTGACACAAGCATATGGCAAATGTCTAATGTTATTAAAATTTAAAATTCTGTGTATGAATCAAACTATTAAGAATAAGTGAAAACTTGTTATTCCAAAGTATCCCTTTTCACTCTATTTTAATTCACTCTATTTTAAAAAAGCGGGTAACAAACAAAACTATCAGAAGTGGTTTGGATATTAACACACTAGACGAGGTTTCGAATGGCGTGAATGACTGTTAGGTCCCTTTACATTTGTGGACTAGTGCAACGGGGTGTTCGGATTAATCCATGAGAGATCATTCTTTTTACGTTTAATCAGGTATTCTTTTTTACTCTCGTAGTTAACATTATGGTATATACTTCCCCACCAACCGATTAATAGATAGAGATCTTCTAAAGTTAATGTAAATTTTACTAGTAAACTTAACCATTAAATTAAATCAATGGTCAAGATTCAAAGATGGTTTTTGAATCGTGACTTTCAGTTTTAATTCAATGGTCGGGGATCCTCATCCCCGATTTATCTACGTCTATTCATACATTTGGGATTGAATTTGAATATATACTTTTGAATTATCAAGTTTTTATATGGGTTTTTGAACTCCTTTGAACCTTTGTATGGTCATATACATATACATATACATACATTTTTAAAATTTTTGTATTGATTACATTTGTTAGTTGACTATCATTAAACGTCAGTGCTTTATGACCTTGGACTACAAGGATAAGTTCATTTATTACAAATTTTGTAAGCAACAACATGTGAGTAACTAACTGTGGATCAACAGCCATTCTATAGCTCATGCATGAAGATTGAAGACCGAAGAGGAACGTAATAATCCCACTTAAAGTGGTTGGTTTGCCAGAATTTTGGTTCAAAGTGTGTCGTGTTGAATATTTATTTTGGATTTATAACTGAAAAGTAGTGCCAACTAGGGATTAAAGATCCCCTAACTTTAAGGGGTAAAATTTAAGTATTTTGATCTTTGGATTGAAACTAAAGGTAAGATTCAAAATGATTATCAGATCTTGATCCTTGATTTTAGTTTTATGATCAAGATGTTTTCAACTTTACCCCTCAAGTCGGATAACTTGAGGGGATCTCCATCCGCCATGATAAGGTTGGGATCAACCATACTGGTTTAAGAGTCACTCCAACCTTTTGTGGGCATGTGGTTGAGGGGTACTGGAATGATATTCTAAAGTTATGGATTCAATACTAGACATTTGAGACAAACGTAAGATAAAAATAAGTGAAAAGTAGCAAAAACCTTGCTACTTGTTTGTCACGCAGTGTGAAGTGTGAACTGATCAAAACGGGACCATGTTACGACAACAAGATATGTACAGCATTTGTCTTGCAATTTCCAGTTGTATAACTATTTTATCTTTTTAGTAGCTCCAGAATAGACTTCAAATACTGGTATGATATGATGCACATTCCCGTTATTGCTATTTCTTAGAGAGAATATATATCGTTTATAGTTCTCTAATGATGAAATGCATTAATCTTTTAAGTTAACTTAATACAGAAGAAGTTACTTTATTTTTGGATTTGTAACAACCTGCAGTGTTGTTTGCCATGAGCATCGACTCAGAAAAATTTTGTTACCATTAATGCAGATTATGTTAAACTAGCAAATAGATCAAAATCCACTTAATATTTGATGACAAAGGCCTAGGTTCATGTGATGCATTACAGAGCACCTCACATAAATTTATGACAATATTTTAAACACATGGTCATAACCATCACAGAAAGATCTCAATTTCGTTTGAAATCACTCACTTGCAACTAACTGAATATGCATTCCAACCTTGTAATCGGTATTCCCGAGCGGCGTCAACAGGATTAGCTGCCTTTATGATCCCACGACCCACAATGATGATATCACTGCCTCTTTCAGATATTACCTAGAACGAAATGTGCATTTGTGAGATCATTAATCCAGGACATACAAACAACAAAGTGATTTAAAACATTTCAGATAACAAAATGTATATGAAAATTCAAGTTCCCAAAACTCCAAAAGGATCCACCATTATATTATAAAGGGGTCTAAAATGTATATCAAAAACTCACATTCCTAAAAGGATCCACCTTTTATATTATAAAAGGGTGCTAAATAAAATTCAAATTCCCCTAAGGACCATTGTACTACAAAGGTTACAACTGACAAAGACAACTACTTATCTACAAATGCTACTTGTCATTCAACTTTGATAAAACAGAATATGAATAACTTATAGAATGAGACAACGAGTATCGATAAGACTTTAATGCAGAATCCTCTGCATGAAGGTATGTGTTCATGTGTAAGTGTATCTATTGCATGTATGGCTTCGTATATACACCGTCACCGACCCCTGTCTTAAATTGTTGATATTTTATATGCAGTTTAACACGTAGCTGTAAAAAATAGAATCTTAAGTAATAAAACCAAAACGTAACACTGATTCAAGGACTTGTCTGGTGGGGTAGCAAGACTTAAGACCTTGAATTATAAGGGCTCCCTAGGGATGATTATATCAAGTCAATTGCATTTAATAGGTTGATTCAGGATATTTTAATTTATTTAAACAGTCAAATAGAGTAAATTAAAAACGTTGGCTAAAATCCAAAGCGGGAGAACAGGTTGAAGTCTTCTATTCTCTTAAATTGTAATTTTAATGTAGACAACCTCCTACATTCCTTTATTAAAAAGAGAGTTGATTACTATCGTAAGATAGTCTTGTTACTCATAGTCAACCAAAAAACCTCTACTTCAAACATCTGAACAAAAGATGTATGACCGAGCTAAATCGAACCAAACAGAACTTAAAGTTAACCCTATGGACCAATTTTCCCCAACAAGAGCATTTTGCTACTTGTAGGTCTCATGCTCACCGACAAATGCTATTAACTTTGCATATGGACTTTGCGGGCTAGTTGGAACAAGATGCACTTCCTCTACAAGAGTGAAAGTCACAGAACTTACAGAATTTGGGGTATTATATTGCTGGCCTAAATCATCGCCACCTTTAACCAACTGAACTCCAGGGGTTGCATGAATAAAGGCAGGATTAGATGGAGCCCCGGGCCATGAAGCTGGGTTAACCGAGATAAATCCAATCACAAAATCTGAATGATCTTCAGCAATTTTCACTGCTGCAGCTGTGTAATCTCCCTTGGCAAAGTTACCAGCAGAACTCATTTCTGCAAGCAGCAACAATCCCCTTCCACGAGGTAAACCCTAAACCAATCAGAAGTCATAAAAATTAGTCAATAACTTCTGATGTGGACATAAATGAAGAGACATGTAGATGCAAACCTTCAATTTCAACCCATCAACAATTCTGGGACCTGAGATAATGTGACAGTTAACTATATCTGCCCACTCCAATATACGAAAGATGCCTCTGCAAAAGTTGAAGAGACGGTTAGTTTTTGGCTGGTGATTTAACATTTCATTTCATAAATGATAGTGTAAAAAGAAAGATGTGACAAGATATATTCAGCAAGTGGGAAGCTTTAAATCAATAGGAAGGATTACTATTAAGTTACTTCTGTTACTCAGGGCATGGAATGTACTCACCCTTCATATTGCATTGTTACTGTGTTTCCAATGTCAGCAAATTTACGATCTTCAAAGATGAGAAAATTATGTTTGTC
>CM067171.1:131382544-131386379 GCA_034093135.1 Erigeron breviscapus | reverse complement strand
CCGTCCAAGATGTTCGAACGATTGCCTTTCTTCCACACCAACATATGACCATTTTTCGATTTGGGGATTTAATTATGAACCCTAATTTCTAGTTGATGGTAGTTGTTTTTTTGGGGGAAAAACTAACTGGGACAAAATATATATAAAGGGTGGCAAAGCTTAAATTGGGGCAAAATAGTCATTTACCCACGCACGTGACACGCATGTGATGCCCTTTTAACGTCCAGTTAGCTTCCGTTAGGGTTAGGTATGGCTAGTGTAAAGAAATGGAAACTGTGGGTATGTCTCGCGTAATTTTTGAGTTGTAGGTATGATGGGTGTAGTTTTTGACATACCTCAGGTACCATTTTTGTAATTTACCCTTATTTAAACACAATCCATACACACTACACACACAAACAAACTCGCCCGGACCCACTCTTTCAGGTTTTCCTCGTCTTGGGGAGGTTTTATTGTTGAGAATGCGGCGAGAATTTGGCCGTTGCTATTGAAGACGGGGAACGGGGGAGAACAGCCCCATTAGGACGGGCCTTACTTTTAATGATAAGAATAGTTTGGATTTTAGTTTAATTCATATCAAAGTACCTTAGCTGAAGGAGTGGGTGACTCTGATGTGCTAAATCGAGTTTAAAATTTAAAACTAGAAATACCTTGAAACTCACTACTACGCACTATCGGGCAGTGGACCCGATCGTATGCAGTATAGTTAAAAAGTAAGTCCAGGTTCGTTCACGGGGATTGGTTTGAATCAATTGTTTAATAAAGTAGTTTGGAAAAAGGGTGGAACGCTTTTAATCTTTCTTTGACAATTAAATTAAAATAACTTAATAGACAAACGCGTAAAGGTAAAGGTAAAACTGCAAACAATAATAGTAAAGATCATCCACCTTGACTTCGCTAGACTTCAAACGTGATTGCATTCAATTAAGACCAATTCATTAAGAGTTGACAAGATAATCGTGAAAGGATAAAATGCTCGCGTGGTACCACCAACCACTCACAAAACACCCAAACACCTAAGTTGCTAGTTTAATTACCCAAGCCGGTACCACCAATGCCTAGACAACCTTACCAACAATTAGTTTACTTGATTATCACATTACCAATCGAGCCTAAGTGAATTAAAACGTGGTACCACCAACCGCTTCTAAACACGTTGACAAAATTATTCCTTTTATTAAAATGACATTCACTATCACACCATGAACTAGTGATAATTGCTCATAGACAAGCAACCGTTTGTTGAAAATCACATATGTATCCAACTAGTACCACTAACGAAGAACACACATGCCACCAATATCATAATAATAAATATAAAGGAATAAAATCATCAAGATCTCGACACAACGATAATTGAAATCAACTCTTTGAATTAAAACATCTAGCAATCACATCATTCGTCTAGTTACATCAAGGTGGATGATTGAAATATTAGCCACTCATAATTAAATTGAAATAACAATCAAAGTAAAGGAAGAACATGATGTACCAATTGTTTGAGGAATAGAAATTGCAAGACAATAAAATAGATACGATCTAAGTGGGTGCACGTGAATCTTCAATGAATCGGAAGATGTTGAAATCTTGAATTGATCCTTGAAGGTGTTCCTTGAAGTGCAACTCTTAGAAAGAAGATTTGATCCTCTGGGAATTAGGTTTCAAAAACTATTTATACCCCCCTTTAATCTGATGCAAAAACTGCCAAAAACCTTTCAGTCCCGCACTCTCACTGCGGCGCAGTGGGAAAATGCACATCCCACTGCGTCGCAGTGCTTTTATACTGCCCATTTGTGCTTATTTGTCAAGGCTGACTGCGGCGCAGTGGGCAAATGCACAACCCACTGCGTCGCAGTGCTTATACACTGGTCGTGATGCACCCTTTCCACTAGCTGACTGCGGCGCAGTGGGCCTGTTCCACCACTGCGTCGCAGTACAATATTACTGGACTGGTAGTGCCTTACAACAAAGATGACTGCGGCGCAGTGGACTTGTTCCCCACCACTGCGTCGCAGTACAATATTACTGACCGAAGGCCACACATCAACTTATGAATACTTGCATAATTTTTCTATCTCTTTTCATCTTAACGACTCTCGAACTCTCCAATCAACTTCATGACCTCAAAATTACTCGAATTTGCACCAAACGGACACGTCACCTGTTTAGAACCTGAAACCACTAACAAAACCCATAAACGCGCCAAATGCCAGCAAAATCGACTAAAAACATATAATAAAAAGGCCAATAACGATGTGGGCGATGGGTATAAATTGGTCACATCAAATCCCCCCACACTTGAGCATTGCTTGTCCTCAAGCAAATCCAACATTTAAAGAAAAAGTAATCCTTGGCAAAGAAGCTAAATAAACAATTACGAGTATCAAAAAGAAGCAACACCAAGTATGTCAAAGACAAAGAAGTTGGGTGAAGCAGTTTTAATCTTAAATGAAAACCCGAAATGTTTGACCATATCTGAACAATCCACAAGCCTCAATAACATGACTATGCACAAGTGAAACAAATGAACCTATCAATATCATTCTACTCCAACGAACTTACTTTTGGGGTTGAATATATGAAGAATCACTCATAGCACGGTCGTGATGCACCCTTTCCACTAGCTGACTGCGGCGCAGTGGGCCTGTTCACCACCACTGCGTCGCAGTACAATATTACTGGACTGGTAGTGCCTTACAACAAAGATGACTGCGGCGCAGTGGACTTGTTCCCCACCACTGCGTCGCAGTACAATATTACTGACCGAAGGCCACACATCAACTTATGAATACTTGCATAATTTTTCTATCTCTTTTCATCTTAACGACTCTCGAACTCTCCAATCAACTTCATGACCTCAAAATTACTCGAATTTGCACCAAACGGACACGTCACCTGTTTAGAACCTGAAACCACTAACAAAACCCATAAACACGCCAAATGCCAGCAAAATCGACTAAAAACATATAATAAAAAGGCCAATAACGATGTGGGCGATGGGTATAAATTGGTCACATCACTCCCTCTCCAAATCACCCCCCAAGTTGCTTGAAGTCGCCATGAAAACTGCCTGTAATAGGCGACTTGGGGAGTTGGGGTTTCTTTTTTGCTTTGGGCGTTCTATGCATATCATCTTTGGCTCCGTCTATCTCTCCACCACTTTTCCACTTTTCAATATTTCCTACCAATTATTGTCATTTGGCATAAGCCCCCCCACACCCAAAAGTAGCCTCACTCCACCAATTTATAGAGGCAACCTAGATGCAAGGTTGGAGAACTCATGATCCGGGATCAGATCGGCGAGGTGAAAAGACATGATATTTTGAAAAATCGGGGAGATATCGGATTGGGTAATTTCAATATAAAAATAATAATCTATGAAATTATATGTATAAATATGAATTATAAACATAAACAATATAAAACATAACAAATTTATTATATTTAAAATACAAATTTTGTAATTTTTTCTATCTTTTAACAATAAAACAAACAAAGTTAAATGGATAGAATGTGAAATATAAGTGAAAATGTAATTTAATAGGCAAAATAGATAAAATCAAAGTTGAGGGGTCAAAATGAAAAGTTTTTATTATATAATAATGTAGGCTGTAAAGCAAAGTCTGTATCCATATTCTCTTGCAGGCTTTAAGATCTCTCTCTTATTTAGCTTATATGTCTTCATCTTCTCTTAAACCACCATAGATCCACACATCGGTCCATCTCTTTCCGTCTCTGTCTCTCTCTCTCTCACTCATCTTTTAAAAGTACCTTTTTTTCGTCTGAAACAACTGATTTGGCGGGATTTTGACTGGTGACACCGATATTTGGGGCA
>CM067171.1:131322544-131377544 GCA_034093135.1 Erigeron breviscapus | reverse complement strand
TTCAATCCTTGAATGCATTTAGTAGTCTCTACTTAATTTCCATGTCATGCTGAGCTTTTCTATTAATGCCCCATGTTTCCGCCTTGTTGGGGTGTTACAACGTCGCCACATGCCGCTAGCACACTGCCGACTACACCGTTCCATATAGGCGGATTGAGTGTTCGGCGGATTGGCTAGGACAGGCCGAATGGGTTAGAATTTCGAAAGAAAGAGCCGTTGATTTGTTGGGCTTTATTTTCTCTTTTTTCTTTCTATTTTATTTTACCGCTATTAAAAATTAAAGAAAAAGTGTTGTAATGCTAGGATGAAGAAGATGTAAATAGAAGTAATTTTATATTCATATAATATTTCATTTTAACCTCTTAACTATTAATATGGATCAAATTTTCGTTTTAAAACTAGTTTTATTTTATACCTCTAGAGTTTGAAGTTTCTTTCAATTTGATTTTTAAAGTTTACAATATTTATTATAGATGTAATGTTTAATCAATGTATTGATTTTTCATTAGTATTTTTCTATTTTTTGTAAAAAAAAATCGGATATATAGTTTTTTTTTTAATGCTATGACTTTTTTTATTTTCTTTATATAATTACTTAATTTATACATACAAGTTTTATTTATGATTAAAGTTAGAAAAAAAAAAGAATGTCGTAAGTTCCTCCACCTTACCAAGATCAATGTCCCATTAATTTCCAAACTTTCGAGTGGCTTCTGTTCTGCAATGGCGGATCTTGAAGATTATATCGGTGGGGGCCGGCTTAATAACCATATATATTTTTGAACGAAATACCGATAAATTACCACTACTAAGCGAAAAAACGGGGGGGACCCGGGCCCCCTCGGGCCCTAAAGAAGATCCGCCCTTGGTAACGTGTGTCATATGGCGCAAGTCCCCCTCACCACTACTACAAACAGACCCATCCTTGATGTGCAATGTGCATCAAGAAGAGCTCGGATGACGCGCAAATGCCCGTCAAGGAAGGACCAGTCATAAAGCTTCATGACCCGCATTTGTGCGTCATCCGTCTATGACGCACACGTATGACACACATTTATGACTCTCCTTTTTGACCTTCGTAGTAGAGAGTCATAACCTTTATGACCCACTTTTCTGACATATGTTTTTGCGTGTCATAACCTATAAAATCATTTTTTTATATATTTTTTCTGTTTTTTAAAACCTGATTATATACATAATAAACCTGACAATAAATTAACCTGATAATAGTACAAAATTAACGCATTTCATATATATCAAAACCATGCGTCACCAATTCATTACATAACGATTCATGTCCAAATAGATACCGATAATTAGTTAAATGCGGTTTACAATACTTTCTACCTAAAAATGAAATTCGACACATAAATTGCCCATTCTTCTCGAATATCGTCTAAATCCACATCCATGTACTCATTGCTATCACCACCAATCTAGTCAAAAATAAAACAACATTTTAGAAACTGGATATTACTACTTAAACTACTTAAAACAGTTAATTAACTACTTACATTGTGATTTTCGAGAACCCGAACTCCATGTTTAACTACTTCCTTCATAAACTTCAACATGAAGTACCCACATTCGGTGCTTCCGGGCTGATGTGGACACTACACAAGAAATATACAACAACATCCAATCAGCAGCATAAATTCTGCACATAAATTCCATACTATCTCAGAAATGAGTCCGGCATATCCCTTTCGGCTCAAACGATGGTTGTACTTATTACGTGAACGAAGAACTGAAGCCTTCTGACTTATTTCCTGCATAAGTATATACAATTAACATGTTAGTAACTGTTTTTGTGATAAATAACTGTTTTTGGAAACTTAAACAAATACCTCGAACGAAGGCTTAGTTTTTTGTGATACGAAAACTTTCCAGTCTTTTTTTTTTTTTTTTTTTTTTTTTTTTTTTTTTTTTTTTTTTTTTTTTTTTTTTTTTTTTTTTTTTTTTTTTTTTTTTTTTTTTTTTTTTTTTTTTTTTTTTTTTTTTTTTTTTTTTTTTTTTTTTTTTTTTTTTTTTTTTTTTTTTTTTTTTTTTTTTTTTTTTTTTTTTTTTTTTTTTTTTTTTTTTTTTTTTTTTTTTTTTTTTTTTTTTTTTTTTTTTTTTTTTTTTTTTTTTTTTTTTTTTTTTTTTTTTTTTTTTTTTTTTTTTTTTTTTTTTTTTTTTTTTTTTTTTTTTTTTTTTTTTTTTTTTTTTTTTTTTTTTTTTTTTTTTTTTTTTTTTTTTTTTTTTTTTTTTTTTTTTTTTTTTTTTTTTTTTTTTTTTTTTTTTTTTTTTTTTTTTTTTTTTTTTTTTTTTTTTTTTTTTTTTTTTTTTTTTTTTTTTTTTTTTTTTTTTTTTTTTTTTTTTTTTTTTTTTTTTTTTTTTTTTTTTTTTTTTTTTTTTTTTTTTTTTTTTTTTTTTTTTTTTTTTTTTTTTTTTTTTTTTTTTTTTTTTTTTTTTTTTTTTTTTTTTTTTTTTTTTTTTTTTTTTTTTTTTTTTTTTTTTTTTTTTTTTTTTTTTTTTTTTTTTTTTTTTTTTTTTTTTTTTTTTTTTTTTTTTTTTTTTTTTTTTTTTTTTTTTTTTTTTTTTTTTTTTTTTTTTTTTTTTTTTTTTTTTTTTTTTTTTTTTTTTTTTTTTTTTTTTTTTTTTTTTTTTTTTTTTTTTTTTTTTTTTTTTTTTTTTTTTTTTTTTTTTTTTTTTTTTTTTTTTTTTTTTTTTTTTTTTTTTTTTTTTTTTTTTTTTTTTTTTTTTTTTTTTTTTTTTTTTTTTTTTTTTTTTTTTTTTTTTTTTTTTTTTTTTTTTTTTTTTTTTTTTTTTTTTTTTTTTTTTTTTTTTTTTTTTTTTTTTTTTTTTTTTTTTTTTTTTTTTTTTTTTTTTTTTTTTTTTTTTTTTTTTTTTTTTTTTTTTTTTTTTTTTTTTTTTTTTTTTTTTTTTTTTTTTTTTTTTTTTTTTTTTTTTTTTTTTTTTTTTTTTTTTTTTTTTTTTTTTTTTTTTTTTTTTTTTTTTTTTTTTTTTTTTTTTTTTTTTTTTTTTTTTTTTTTTTTTTTTTTTTTTTTTTTTTTTTTTTTTTTTTTTTTTTTTTTTTTTTTTTTTTTTTTTTTTTTTTTTTTTTTTTTTTTTTTTTTTTTTTTTTTTTTTTTTTTTTTTTTTTTTTTTTTTTTTTTTTTTTTTTTTTTTTTTTTTTTTTTTTTTTTTTTTTTTTTTTTTTTTTTTTTTTTTTTTTTTTTTTTTTTTTTTTTTTTTTTTTTTTTTTTTTTTTTTTTTTTTTTTTTTTTTTTTTTTTTTTTTTTTTTTTTTTTTTTTTTTTTTTTTTTTTTTTTTTTTTTTTTTTTTTTTTTTTTTTTTTTTTTTTTTTTTTTTTTTTTTTTTTTTTTTTTTTTTTTTTTTTTTTTTTTTTTTTTTTTTTTTTTTTTTTTTTTTTTTTTTTTTTTTTTTTTTTTTTTTTTTTTTTTTTTTTTTTTTTTTTTTTTTTTTTTTTTTTTTTTTTTTTTTTTATCAAAATCATTCCAATTTAAGTACGTGTAACTGGGGTGCCCAAACAAATGTGCACAATATTATTAAAACAGACAAGAATTGCACAATATTATTAAAACAGAAAATATTTGAAGACTTACATTTGGTTCACTTGGTGCATTTGGTTCTTCGTCTTCATCGCTACACATTTGACAATTACTTGCACCCTCCGAAGCATTGGTACTTGCACATCTTCTTCTTTCTAACTCATCTTCAACAGCTTTTAGCCGTTTATGCATTATCTTATCATGTTGTTGCAGGTATTGCTTGACATTCCTGGGTATTAAAAAATACTGTTGCGGTGTTATATATCGACCCATCCCACGTACACGCCCACGCTGTTCATCAGTACCCAGGGCCTCTGTAAGCAAATCTAGTGATCCCTTTGGATCCTCTGAATAATTCTTGTCCTTCTTTAGCATCTCCTGATTAAACAAACATATAACTTAACATCTGTTGACTTATGGTCAAAAGTCAAACTTTAACTAACTGAACATCAAATAACTTAACATCTGTTGACTTATGGTCAAAAGTCAAACTTTAACTAACTGAACATCAAATAACTTAACATCTGTTGACTTATGGTCAAAAGTCAAACTTTAACTAACTGAACATCAAATAACTTAACATCTGTTGACTTATGGTCAAAAGTCAAACTTTAACTAACTGAACATCAAATAACTTAACATCTGTTGACTTATGGTCAAAAGTCAAACTTTAACTAACTGAACATCAAATAACTTAACATCTGTTGACTTATGGTCAAAAGTCAAACTTTAACTAACTGAACATCAAATAACTTAACATCTGTTGACTTATGGTCAAAAGTCAAACTTTAACTAACTGAACATCAAATAACTTAACATCTGTTGACTTATGGTCAAAAGTCAAACTTTAACTAACTGAACATCAAATAACTTAACATCTGTTGACTTATGGTCAAAAGTCAAACTTTAACTAACTGAACATCAAATAACTTAACATCTGTTGACTTATGGTCAAAAGTCAAACTTTAACTAACTGAACATCAAATAACTTAACATCTGTTGACTTATGGTCAAAAGTCAAACTTTAACTAACTGAACATCAAATAACTTAACATCTGTTGACTTATGGTCAAAAGTCAAACTTTAACTAACTGAACATCAAATAACTTAACATCTGTTGACTTATGGTCAAAAGTCAAACTTTAACTAACTGAACATCAAATAACTTAACATCTGTTGACTTATGGTCAAAAGTCAAACTTTAACTAACTGAACATCAAATAACTTAACATCTGTTGACTTATGGTCAAAAGTCAAACTTTAACTAACTGAACATCAAATAACTTAACATCTGTTGACTTATGGTCAAAAGTCAAACTTTAACTAACTGAACATCAAATAACTTAACATCTGTTGACTTATGGTCAAAAGTCAAACTTTAACTAACTGAACATCAAATAACTTAACATCTGTTGACTTATGGTCAAAAGTCAAACTTTAACTAACTGAACATCAAATAACTTAACATCTGTTGACTTATGGTCAAAAGTCAAACTTTAACTAACTGAACATCAAATAACTTAACATCTGTTGACTTATGGTCAAAAGTCAAACTTTAACTAACTGAACATCAAATAACTTAACATCTGTTGACTTATGGTCAAAAGTCAAACTTTAACTAACTGAACATCAAATAACTTAACATCTGTTGACTTATGGTCAAAAGTCAAACTTTAACTAACTGAACATCAAATAACTTAACATCTGTTGACTTATGGTCAAAAGTCAAACTTTAACTAACTGAACATCAAATAACTTAACATCTGTTGACTTATGGTCAAAAGTCAAACTTTAACAAATACATCGAACGAAGGCTTAGTTTTTTGTGATACGAAAACTTTCCAGTCTTTTTTTTTCACGGACGGATACTTTTCGGAGGAGTATATAATTGCTTCTTGGCCTCCTTAGACTTATCATCTTTTAGTGGCTTAATGTACTTCTTATAAAGATAATGTTTGAAGTTTTTCCACTTTATCCCGATTGATTGGAGAACTTGCTTCCGACTGCTTTTGTGAAGTTTAAAATGTGTCTGAAACGTAAAAAATGAATCAAAACATAGTTAGAATAAAATACTAAAAGTAAAACATAGTTAGAATAAAATAATAAAATACTTACCTTAACATATTGCCAACAAGCTTCCTTCGTTTCGTTATCTACGATCAACCAAGAATCATAGGTTATGTTCACCATAGATCTTGCCACCAATCCCTCAAAAGTAGACAGTTTTGTTGCTGCCGTTCCAGTTGGCACACCTCTTTTATTATAAGTAACCACTGTCTTTTTTTTCGCCTTCGCTTTTATTGTCGGGCCTCTATGCGATTTGGAATCTAATTCGCCATCCAAATTCGACTCAGAACCAGAAACCGCATTTTCTTCGCGGTCCGAATCAGAATCAGAACCGGAAACCGCATTTTCTTCGCGGTCCGAATCATTATCAGAACACGAGGCCATCTTTTATTACCAAAAAGCAACCTGTTTAAAATAAACAAAATAAACAGTTATTTTCATACCAAACACTTTAAATAATAAATAATGCTTGACAGACTTTAACAAATAAACAGTTACTAAAATAAACAGTTATTTCATACCAAAAACTAATGATCTAAAACGAATATGCCCTCGTCATCCGAGCGCGTACACTTAAAATCATCGTCTAGATCTACTAAAGACAGGTTCATATCTTGTGTAACATCAAATTCAAACACATCATCAGTTTCACCATTATTATCTCCATACTTATGCATCCTATGTGGTGTGAAGCCAACAACAGACAGGTTCCTATCTTGTTGGTCCTGAACATAAAAAACTTGTCTTGCTTGACTAGGTAATATGAAGGGTTCAGACCGTTGACCAAGCCTATCAAAGTTAACCACTGTGAATCCTAAATCATCTTTTTTTACTCCATGACTATCTACCCACTCACACATGAAAACAGGAACCGTAAATGTACGATAATCAAGATCCCATATTTCCAATATACGACCGAAGTATGTAACAGCGCCGTACACCAGATTGGAGTCTTTTGCACTAGCAATCTGCATAGTATTTGCAACTACAGATACTTTACTACCTTGAGTGGTTTTAGATTCATCACGCTCTTTTGTATGGAATTGATACTCATTTACAGCAAACCCGGTATATTTACTAACAGCAAAATCAGGGCCCTTTGCCAACCAACGAACAGTATCACCGGTATTTTCCCCGTTAGCCAAACGCTTTTCAACCTCGTTCTTAAACCAGTCAATAAACGTCCGACTATGTTGGCTCTGCAACCATGTATTATTTCGACGCGGGTTAAGATCCTTCAGTTCTAACATATGCTGCTCTATGTATGGTTCAACGTCGGCAGTGTTTCCTAATACATAAAGATGAGCTTGATCAAGGAACTTAGAATCCACAACACAGATGGTAGCCTGCGATAAAGGTTTACCAGTGCGGTTTCTTTCATCAGCACGATCATGAGGATTGCCAATTGATTTCATGTTTTCCAAGTAATCGGAACGGAATTCTAATGTTTCCTCTGCCACATAACATTCTGCCATGCAGCCCTCGGGTCGATAATGATTTCGTACATAACCTTTTAGTGTTTTCATGTACCTCTCAAACGGATACATCCACCTAAAGTGGACTGGGCCACATAACCTCACCTCTCTGACTAAATGCACCATCAAGTGAATCATGACATCGAAAAACGAAGGCGGAAAATACTTCTCTAGTAAACACAATGTTACTACGATGTCAGTTTGCAGCTTGCCTAGCTTACTAACATCAACTACTTTACTACACAGCTCGTTGAAGAAGTGACACAAGCTTATAATAGTCTTCCTAACTTTCACGTCTAACACCCCCTTTATTGCAAAAGGAAGAATCTGTTGCATTAGTATGTGACAGTCGTTGGACTTCAATCCATTCATCTTCGAATTATCATCGGACACGAGATTCTTGAAATTGGAGGAATACCCATTAGGCACTTTTATGTTAGACAGCGTGTCATAAAACATGCGTTTCTCCGCGCTATTTAATGTGTATATGGCAGGCGGCAGATAATGACCCTTCCCTTTTGGTTGACTTATTAACTCAGGCTTAATCCCTAACTCCTCCAGATCTTGTCGTGCCTTTAAACCGTCCTTCGTCTTGCCTTGCAAATTCAGTAGTGTCCCATAAACACTCTCACATACATTCTTTTCTATATGCATAACATCTAACTGATGACGAACAAGCAAATGCTTCCAGTACTCTAGTTCAAAAAAGATTGATTTTTTACGCCAAAATTTCAATCTCTCATCGATAGTTTCTTTTTTCTTTTTTGGCCTTCTCTGCTGACGTGGCATTTTCTTCTTTGATTTTTTATTCTTCAACACCCTCCAGATCACTTCCTTCTTTGCCTTTTTCTTCTTCCCCCATTTAGTCGTAAACCCTTCCAGATAGTCGTAAACTTCTTCACCCGATCTCGGTTTTTTCATCACACCGCTCTCTTGTTCATTATTGAAATCTTTTTTTCTTTTGCGAAAAGGATGTGTAAGTGGGAGGAATCTTCTATGCCCGAGGAAGCATACTTTTTTGGATTTTGGCAACCACTGTGAGTAGGTATCCTCTGAGCATACTGGACACGCGTTATAACCTTTGGTAACACACCCCGACAGGTCACCATACGCGGGAAAGTCATTTATAGTCCAAAGTAAGACTGCTTTTAGATTGAAGAACTGTTTCTTATAAGCATCATACGTCTTAACGCCAGGTTCCCACAACTATTTCAGATCTGCTATTAGTGGTGCCAAGTAGACATCAATACTGTTACCAGGTTGCCTTGGACCTGATATCAGTAGAGTCAACATCATGAACTTTCTTGACATACACAAATAAGAAGGCAGATTGTACGTTGCTAGGGTAACCGGCCAACAACTATACTTTGCACTTAATGACTTATGAGGGTTTATACCATCCGCGGACAAGGTTAATCTCAGATTCCTATTTCCTTTCCAAATTCTTTCCACTTGTCGTCAACAAGCTTCCAAGATGGGGAATCACAAGGATGTCTTAGCTTTGCCATCACTGACCCGACCTTGCGCGTGCCAAGTTAGGTCATGTGCGGTTTCTGGTGACGAGAACATTCTTCTAAATCTAGGAATGGGCGGGAAATACCAAACAACTTTTCTCGGCACTGTCTTGCTATTCTCCTTCCACCGAGAAGTGCCACAAGTTGGACATTGAGAAGCATCCTTGTGCTCATCCCAGAACAAGACACAATCATTCTCACAAGCATGATACTTAATGTATTCTATGCTTATTCCTTTCAGCAACTTCTTGGCCTCGTATATCGACTTAGGGATTGTATTATTTGAAGGCAAAACATCATTTAGCTCGCCCAATAAAGCATCAAAGCTTGTATCAAACCAGCCAAATTAACCCTTCAAAGCTTGGAATTTCAGCAATCCATTTAGTGCATTATACTTAGACCCTTCATACAGTGGCTTGTCGCATTCTTCGAGAAGTGACTTCAATAAGTTAGGTTCATTCTCTGCATATGTGAAGGCCTCATGTAGCATCTGCTTTGTGTAATCGAACTCGGGAGGTATAGACTCATTAGGGCATTGAGTTTCATCCTTAGATGAATTTTCTCCGTGGAAGGACCAAACACTATAATTCTCATCGAAACCGTGTTTAAACAGGTGATAACACACGTTGGAGATGGAAGTGTGACACAAATTGATACAATTTACACAAGGACACGGAATGGCGTCGGAATTTGGGTTATTGCATTGTGCAAACTCTAAAAAGGCATTCACACCTTCCTCGTATGCGATTGATAATCTATCGGACAAAATCCAAGATTTATCCATAACCTAAAACAGAAAAAGATAACTACCTAGTAAAACAGAAAAAGATAACTACATGTTAAACAAGAACACCAGCTTAAAACTATACAAATCATTACAGTTACATTATTTACAGTTAACTTACATGAGGCCTATAAAAAATTTGTATATGTTTAAGATTTTGGCTCCCCTTCAAAGAAGAGTGTCACATACATCAAGTTGCCTTGATTGCGAAAGCCCTTAAACAAATTATCACATAAACACATAGATGCTGATCTGGAATTTCCAGCAGCTTAGCACAGAACTACAGTCCAATATATTGCTGGTGATACCAACCTTATTAACTAAAACAAGAACACCAGCTTACATGTTAAATTACTACCTTAAAACTATACAAATCATTTACAGTTAACTTACATGAGGCCTATAAAATATTATTCACAAACACCAACAAATATTAAACTGATAAAACTCTAAAACACCAAAAAATGATTTACATTAATAATGTTATCTTGCAACCAAAAATTGATAAAACTACATTATTTACATTTTCACAAACACCTGGTGTGCTACATTAAAAATGAATAAAACAGAAAATATAAAACTCTCAAACAAACAAATTAGGGCAAACTATACAACTACATTAAAACTCTAAACTACATTAAAACAGAAAACATTAAAACAGAAAGCATACCTTTCAAAATTAGGGCAAACTGATGTCGAGTGAAATTAGGGCAAACTGATGGGAAATTAGGGCGGGAGTGTTTTGAGAGTTTTGAGAGGGGTTTGATGTCGAGTGAAGGTTTGAGGAACATACCTTTCAAAATTAGGGCAAACTGATGTCGAGTGAAATTAGGGCAAACTGATGTCGAGTGAAATTAGGGCGGGAGTGTTTTGAGAGTTTTGAGAAGGGGGGAAGGTTTTGAGATGAAAAATATTAAGGCAGAGATTGTAAAAAAAAACATAAGTAATGATGCCTAGGGAATCGTGCCAAAAAAAACGATGACCCCTATTTAGGACGAAGCAAAACGAGCGTCATCTAGAAACCTAAATTTTAACAGATTATGACCCATATGTTATGACGCTTCTGAAAACGCGTCATCCCCAACAGTAAATTTACTCGTAATGACCCTTATTTTATGACTTCTCACTTTGCGCGTCATCTATTAGCGTGGGTCATAAAAAGCGGGTCAATGATAGCCCTGTTTCTAGTAGTGAAAAAACCCACCTATAGACTTATATATTTGGCATTTTAGCCATTTTCAAGATTTCTTGATTAGTAGCGTACTATAAGCCTAGCTACAAGGTACATCCACAAACAAAATCATGGCTTTGGTCATTAAGCGGGTTTTGATAAATATGAATAATGAAATGAAATACATGACTGATTAGTAAGGTTTTTGAACTTAAGGTACTCTATCCCTCAGATTCTCCAGTTTCACATGTGTGGAGATGAATTATTGAAGAGGTTTTGGAAGAAATTAATTCGATTAATTTTGGATTAAAAAGAGGAACAAGATAGTTTATTGTTTTAATAAAAAACCGAAAACAAAATCAAATGAGAGAAGCATGTGACTAACCGATAAATTAAAACCTTGATTACATACACTACCATATATCAAAATCCCAGAAATAAATTTCAGAGGAATTTGTTTTTGTCATTCATAAGTTCCCCTGTTAACGACAAAGGTCATTATGGCGATCTCACCTAAGCTGTACCCGAAATAAACAATCCACTTTATCCAAATTGTTTTAGGTTACGCAACTTAATACCGTGTATGACGGTGTATATGGAGGTGAAATATAGATAATACTTTTTAAACCTATTTAAAAGGCTGCTTTAAGAAAATGACCTCCGGTCGATCACAAGGAGTAAGGATCGATCATTATTTGATCTGTCGGAACGACTTTCTCCACTTAATTAATCAAAGCCTTGCTTTTAAACCAAATCTTTTTCTATCTCCTTAGTCAATGCAACTTCAGTAATATGGTGTCTAGCTTGCTTACGCATTATAACTTGACAATATATGTATACATGATTAATATACTACGTGCAAAACTATAAAGACACAAAGTAGATTAGAACATATTTGTAAATAAATATTTTCATATGTCAATTTTTAGACTGACGTTAATATGTTTATTTCTTTCTTTAGACCTATGAATTGGATCAGTTTATGAGTGAGTAGTGAATTACAATTAATTTTATTTGGCATGCATATTAACCAAAACATCACGCATCGATCTTAGACTTTGAAAATTACTGTATATTTCCTTAGACATATATATATAGAAGGTTGAATAGTATGTCCACCTTTTCTTGCCAATTAATCCTATAAGTATATGTAAATAAAAAAGCTTACGTTCTTTTGATAGTGACATTGTTAGTTTGGTGGGAAATTCGCAGATATAAAGCAAGGTAGTTATGCTTTGGTATAGCTTTAATTACTTTATATATTTATGAATAATTATTTAACAAATTAAGGGTGTCAAGAGTATATATGCATGCATTAGAGAAAAAATATGATTAATGAATATATATTTCACACCCCACTTAAGACGGAAAACCCGTATGACAGATAAAATTATCACTAATTAACACATTTTTAAATCCATAGAGAATCACAAAATGAAATCAAATAACGTGTCACACGACATTACTACTCGACTCAAAATAAAGACTTGTGTTGTAGTTAGTTATTACCACGACTAGCATAGTCAAACAAGGAAATATTAATCTAAATCCCACATAGGACAAGTATGGGGCAAAACACGCCGGCAAATTAATTATGTAAAACAGTTAAGCTTATACAGTATATAGTAAGCCTCAAAAATAAAAGTATGCAACCTTGTCCTTGAGGGGTTTTAGTAATTAACTAGTATTCCTACCCGCGCGTTGCGGCGGTAGTACGTTTTTACCCGACAAAATTTTGGGTACAAACATTAAACATGATGAAGTCACGAACCAAATAGAGAGAATCAACAAAACCAAAACTGATGTAAGATATAAATCAGCAAAACCAAAACTGATGTAAAATAGAGAGAATCAACAAATATTGATGTGAAGATAATAACTATTAGAGTGCGGTTGGCGAAACGGTAGCAAGACAGCATCAAGTCACGAACCAAATAATAGCTAAAAGCTACAACTGATTTATCCATATGCTACCCCTTCCATAGAAACATGGGATTAAACAAAGTATTACTACATGATAAAAAACTTGCATTACATAAACTTGAATGCATGAACGACATCTAAATGAGAATATTGACAGCAACAACATCCAAATATATAGCGAACGTAAATGGTTAACTTGAACACCTCATGTAGTGTGCTTATATGTAATTCAAAACGTATAAATCTTGGTGATAATACTATAAACGGTCCCAGCATTAACAGTTGCTACAATTCTAACAGTCATAACTTTGCTTTGTCCATGGTTCCTTTCAACTGTTGTTCAATCAAGAAGGCATAAAAGGTAGAATATGTATTCTGGTTCATCAATCAACATATCATTAGCTGGATATGTAACATAATTGCTTTTAGTAGTCCCGCTTGTTGCTGCATACCAGACATATATAAACACACAATATGGTAAGAACGATAATTCACAATGTAAAATAACTTGTTTGAACTTGTTGGGGCATTTAGTCTATTGTTTCCTCTAAAACTTCACCAATATTATTGAATATGCTTTCATTACTTATTAGTAAAATGATATTTGTACTCGTAATAATTTATAGCATTTTGTAAAATCAAAGTATTATATCTGTGCAAGGTTTAGTATCATGTTATAATGAGAAGTCATCTATTGTTTGCAAGTTTGGAACTAATGTAAATAACAGTGAAATAACTCTAAGTAAAACTTATTGGAGCGTTTAGTCTAATCCTTCAATTCTTCTTGTGAGATATTTGATGAAATTATCTGTAACAATCAAGAAGTGAAATAAGCTGAACACTGTTATTCGACTTCTTATTCACAACGTATGCATAAAAAGTTTGCATTTTTGTGCAAAAAGTGTTTACACTAACAAAAAAGTCATGTTTCAACAGGTTAACCAACCAAGTTGAACTAATGTAAATAACAGTGAAATAACTCTAAGTAAAACTTATTGGAGCGTTTAGTCTAATCCTTCAATTCTTCTTGTGAGATATTTGATGAAATTATCTGTAACAATCAAGAAGTGAAATAAGCTGAACACTGTTATTCGACTTCTTATTCACAACGTATGCATAAAAAGTTTGCATTTTTGTGCAAAAAGTGTTTACACTAACAAAAAAGTCATGTTTCAACAGGTTAACCAACCAAGTTTGGAACTAATGTAAATAACAGTGAAATAACTCTAAGTAAAACTTATTGGAGCGTTTAGTCTAATCCTTCAATTCTTCTTGTGAGATATTTGATGAAATTATCTGTAACAATCAAGAAGTGAAATAAGCTGAACACTGTTATTCGACTTCTTATTCACAACGTATGCATAAAAAGTTTGCATTTTTGTGCAAAAAGTGTTTACACTAACAAAAAAGTCATGTTTCAACAGGTTAACCAACCAAGTTGAACTAATGTAAATAACAGTGAAATAACTCTAAGTAAAACTTATTGGAGCGTTTAGTCTAATCCTTCAATTCTTCTTGTGAGATATTTGATGAAATTATCTGTAACAATCAAGAAGTGAAATAAGCTGAACACTGTTATTCGACTTCTTATTCACAACGTATGCATAAAAAGTTTGCATTTTTGTGCAAAAAGTGTTTACACTAACAAAAAAGTCATGTTTCAACAGGTTAACCAACCAAGTTTGGAACTAATGTAAATAACAGTGAAATAACTCTAAGTAAAACTTATTGGAGCGTTTAGTCTAATCCTTCAATTCTTCTTGTGAGATATTTGATGAAATTATCTGTAACAATCAAGAAGTGAAATAAGCTGAACACTGTTATTCGACTTCTTATTCACAACGTATGCATAAAAAGTTTGCATTTTTGTGCAAAAAGTGTTTACACTAACAAAAAAGTCATGTTTCAACAGGTTAACCAATAGAGAGAATCAACAAAACCAAAACTGATGTAAGATATAAATCAGCAAAACCAAAACTGATGTAAAATAGAATAGCAAAACCAAAACTGATGTAAGATATAAATCAGCAAAACCAAAACTGATGTAAGAATAGAATAGCAAAACCAAAACTGATGTAAGATATAAATCAGCAAAACCAAAACTGATGTAAGATATAAATCAGCAAAACCAAAACTGATGTAAAATAGAATAGCAAAACCAAAACTGATGTAAGATATAAATCAGCAAAACCAAAACTGATGTAAGAATAGAATAGCAAAACCAAAACTGATGTAAGATATAAATCAGCAAAACCAAAACTGATGTAAGATATAAATCAGCAAAACCAAAACTGATGTAAAATAGAATAGCAAAACCAAAACTGATGTAAGATATAAATCAGCAAAACCAAAACTGATGTAAGAATAGAATAGCAAAACCAAAACTGATGTAAGATATAAATCAGCAAAACCAAAACTGATGTAAGATATAAATCAGCAAAACCAAAACTGATGTAAAATAGAATAGCAAAACCAAAACTGATGTAAGATATAAATCAGCAAAACCAAAACTGATGTAAGAATAGAATAGCAAAACCAAAACTGATGTAAGATATAAATCAGCAAAACCAAAACTGATGTAAGATATAAATCAGCAAAACCAAAACTGATGTAAAATAGAATAGCAAAACCAAAACTGATGTAAGATATAAATCAGCAAAACCAAAACTGATGTAAGAATAGAATAGCAAAACCAAAACTGATGTAAGATATAAATCAGCAAAACCAAAACTGATGTAAGATATAAATCAGCAAAACCAAAACTGATGTAAAATAGAATAGCAAAACCAAAACTGATGTAAGATATAAATCAGCAAAACCAAAACTGATGTAAGAATAGAATAGCAAAACCAAAACTGATGTAAGATATAAATCAGCAAAACCAAAATGATTTAACCTTATGAACAGGACAAAGCTTGAACCATCTTCGAGAGAGCACCAAGCCTAACCATCATTTTCAAGAATATCAATATAACACCCACTCTATATCATCTATATATACATATGGATTCACAAAAAGCTATAGACAGATTTATAATAAATGATATTTAATAAATCATAAATCATAGTACTCAGCATATGGATACAGATTTATACATATAGAAACATAATTGCATAAAGTTACGTGTATACATAAAAATGTCTATATATTCAATAACTCTAAAGCATATAGATATAGATGTATATACCGGATAGTTGGAGCTTGTGGCTGAAGTCCGACCTAGTTGTCCGGCGATGAGATGGTGATGATAACTGTTGTTCCTCTTCCATTGTTAATTAGGTATATGGTAAGAGCAATATTGATAACAGGGGTTGAAATTTGGGGTTTGAATGGCTTTGATATGTTAGCACCCTAGGCATAAAATGTTGTACTTGTACGTTACGCATGAAAACTTGTAAAAGCATATAGCTTTTTAGTATATAGGTAATATGCGATGGGATTATGATTATCAGATCGATGAGCTTGTGTGCTGTAAGAGATTTTGAAAAACTCGCTGATCGACTGATATGCGTCATTGTAAGCCATTCGTCGAGATGGCTTTAATTTTGAGAAAGAAATGGTTATTATTTTATGGCTAGCTATTTGACTTAGAAGCTTGTACAAATCTTAGCTAGCTAGTATGTACTATGTAGACGTATACATTACTTTCGGAAACCTTGTAAGGTTAAATGACTTATTTTTGTTTATTTAAAAAATCAAATTGTATTGATATTTATTGGGGGAAAAAAATATTGTTAAAAATTTTGGCGAGGTTTTTTGGTTTATATGATGGTGATATTTTAATTAGGTGATAAGAAATATACAATTGTTTAGATATGCTAGACGTGTGCCTGCGCGATGCGGCGACAAAGGTGGTGGCGACAGGGGTGTGGTGGTGGCCGCAACGCGGAGATAACGGAGGCGATAACGACAATGGTGGTGTGTTATTAATGTAAAATAAATTGATGTAAAGAGAGTCGTTAAGTTATTTTAAGGGTTGAGTCATTTATGTTGTAATTATTTTATTAAATGTATTATATATTAGGCGGAGATGAAAAAAATAGAAGTGATTGTTGAGGATTAAAAAGTGTTTATTAAGAAGAAATGAAATGAAATGATGTATGAAACTTTTAGTAGAAATTAAAAGACTTCAAAGGAATTTCATTTTGGTTGAAAAAATATAATAATTCCCAAAAACTTGCGACACAATTTTCTTTTACCTCGTTAATTGTTAGCCAAATTGAATATCGATGATAAAAACAAACGGTCTAAATTAGACCCACGAGTCTGTCGGTAAAATATATTATAATGTGCGTATAGAAAAGCTTCTGCTTTATATATCTATCAATTCGTAGAGTTCTGGTGTATGAAAGTCATGTTGCATTGTATATATATTTAGATTATTATATATGTGTGTGTATGTGAGAAAGCGATAGAGAGAAAGATGTTTGGTGAGAGGGTGGTGAACTGCGAAACAGTGACAGTTGATATAGTAGCAGGTAAATGACGATTTGTTTTTAAATAAATATATATATATATATATATTTCTTTAACAGAATTTATAACAACTATTTATCTTTTCTTATCCTACAACCATGAAGGGACAAGTGTTACATACAAATCATATTGCATTATATTGTGTACAAAGGAATTCTCCATATACAAATTTACAAAGCAAACTTTTCTCCAAAATAAAAGTTAATGCCTGGTCGTGTGTAAAGGTAAGGTTGAAATAAAATAAGAAACTTCTAATTATGTTCCAAAGTTAAATAACGTATCAGTTTTTATTACACAGAAATGAAATACAGAACAAATTAAGTACTCCAGGTTTCAGCCCTTGGGCTTTAGCTAGCTCAAATGGTGAGAGGCTCTCCCTCTCTTCTTGGTGACGTGGGGTTCGAATTCTACTCGTGTAAAATTTATGTACTCCCTCCGTCCCATTTTAGTTGTCATGTTGACTAACTTTGACCGTAAATAACTTTGTTTGTGTCGTGTAACACTTGATATAAAATATATGAATGAATTGGGTTTTTAATGTACTTTTCGTTCATATAAGTTTCATCAACTACTATATAGTACAAACAAAGTTATTTACGGTCAAAGTTAGTCAACATGACAACTAAAATGGGACGGAGGGAGTATAATTTAGATAGGCATAAAATGTACGTAGAGGAGAGGATTTATATAGCTATTCATCATAACAAAGTAGTGTAGGCTAGGCTACGGAGGATTGAAATGTGTTGTAATTAACTTTAGTTTTACCAGATATATATAATTCTATCGGTTTAGATTGCTCCCAATATATTGTAATATTGTTACCTGCTCATCAATCTCTTGTCACGTCACTTATAAACCAAGACATGCATCCTAACAAGTACGAGTAACAATAACAGCACCACATTACTTTAGTTATGTATGTCTTTTATATTTTCTAAATGGTCGGATTGAATGGTGGACACACAAAGCTCGTCTTTTACTGACCAGTTAACCAATTATGAGAAAAAACCGAAGTAATGGTGCCAATGGCTTCATTTAAGTGACGAAAACCGACAAGTATCGTTGGAAGTAGTTTTATATCAGCTCTATAGAAAAGTTAATATTGTTATAGATTCAGAAAGTATTAACTCCTGGTTTTACTCCATGATAGCCAATGCACAAAATTTATCTCACAATTTTATTCTTTAAATGCATTTAATATATTCGAAAATCTTTATTCTTGCATTGCATTCCAACTATATCTTATTAGTAATTAATTCAAAGTCATTTCAAGTTTGGTTACTAACAATAAGATTGTTTGTAATGTTAGAAAACTGACATCACATAGGGGCCATATGTTTTTTAAATTTTACTGAATTTAGTGAGAAATAATAGAATACATTTAAAACCAAAAGTCTATATTCAACTTTTGTTATTAAATCTAGCATAAATTAAAAATCATAAACTTTAATTTTTGTTGCTATTTGCATTTAACTAATTAGATAACGACTAATTTATGATAAATTTATGCATTATACATGCTGGTTAATAAAAGATAGCTCATAGAATGATAGGTCATAAGAGTTGATAGGTCATAAAACATGATTGGTAATGAAGTAATAATCTAACTACAGGCAGCGGTCTTCGGCCGCCATGGCTCGGCCATGGTATGTCATGCATGGCTCTGCTATGGATGGAACTACTAACATACAACTTAAATATTATTGACATACATCATGTCAGTAACACTTAAGTTTGTATATTAATACTTCTTAACTACCAATTCATCAATAGATGGAGTAGTAGAATGAACATTATGTGGCTATATGAGCCCACAAATGAAGGTTGCATGTAATGCTAAGAGACTATATCTTGTGAGGATTGTAACTTATTGGACATAAGTTATATGCGGTATGTAGTATGAGTATTAAAATCGTACATCAGGTCAGAGGTTCCCACCCATTTACCCTTTTAGTACCTCTTTAATTATTACTCTCTCCGTCCCACAAGAAGTGTCATGTTTTGAATTTTCAAAGTCTAACATTTGTAACTTTGACCTTAAATAATTTTATTTGTGTTAGATAATATTTGATGAAAGTTATATGAATTAATTGTGTTTTAAACGTGTTTTTTAATGGTATAACTTTTATCAAGTTTTATATAACAATAAAAAATATATTTAAGGTCAAAGTTTTAAAATAAAGACTTTGAATATTCAAAGTAGGACACTTCTAATGGGACGGAGGGAGTATTAACATACTCTAAAATGTATGTCAGCGTTAACTATTATTATTATTAACAATTATTAACATGCATCTTAATAACACTTAACATACATAATGTAGATAAAAAAAGAAAGAGTTAAGTTGTATGTTTTTCTATTGTTGGTAATATTTACGCCATATAGACACTATATATGCACAGCCTAGCTATATATGTAAACTCCGTAAGCGTAGTAGGACACAACCACAAGCAATGTTTCTTATTTCAAACACACGAGAAAAAGTACCCGCGCGTTGCGGCGGTGAGATGGTGGGGGTGATAGGTCATAGGAGGTGATAAGTCATAGAGTGTGATAGCCAAATGCCTTATCCGTACGGGCTCCGCCCTCGGATTTAAAAATTCGTCGAAAATATATCGAATGACATCTCTAATGAAAGAACATGAAATTTTAAGAACACCCATACAATTTTTATAATTTATCGATATACGGTTTTTGAGATAAAAGATTTTGAATGAATTAGAGGAATAAAATGATTTATGGAGGAGAGAGAAAAAAATGAGTGGTTGAGATTTGAAGAGAAAGAAAAGAATTAGTGGTTGAGATTTAAGGGTATTATAGGTATATTAGGTAGACATGTTTAAATTAGTGAATAAAGAAGAGGGTAATTTAGGTACTTCAACTCATCTTTTGAGAATTTAAAAAAAAGGGCTCCTCCTTTTTTATAATGTATTATAGATATAGATTGTATATATAAAAGGCCAAACCAACTGCACTTCTCTTCCTTATTACAAAACAACATCGTTTTGCCTGAAGAAGGTTTTGTTCATATACTTTATATTTACTTCGTTTATTTTTTCTTTCGTCTCTTTTTATTGTACTTGTTCTTGATGATCAATATTTGTTTCCTTTATGATGCATGCAGATTTATAAATGATGGGAAGATCACCAAGCAGTGAAGAAAATGGACTAAAGAAAGGCCCGTGGACGCCAGAAGAAGATCAAAAGCTTATCGTTTACATTGAGCGTAACGGACATGGTAGTTGGCGAGCACTGCCTTCACTTGCTGGTCTTAATAGGTGTGGCAAAAGTTGTAGGTTGAGATGGACTAATTACCTTCGTCCTGATATCAAGAGAGGCAACTTTACCGAAGAGGAAGAAAAACTCATTATACACCTCCATTCTCACCTTGGAAACAAGTAAGTCACACCTTTCTTAGTTTTTAATTTTTTTTTTCCCGAAAAAGTTTAGTCTTTAATGTAAATGATGGAAGTATTTCATTTAATTATCAATAAACTTTTTGATAAGCCTGAGAGTTTGTGAAAGCTTACGATATTTTCATTGAAAGTTTGGAACTTTAATTAGTTTATAATTCTAGTAAAAAAATCTAGGCTTTTTTTTTCCTTTCTTTTTTCAAAACTTGAAAATACTTATAACTTACAAACAACATGTATGCAAGTTCAGGTGGTCCGCAATTGCAACACATCTTCCAGGAAGGACAGATAACGAGATCAAGAATTTTTGGAACACCCATCTGAAGAAAAAGCTACTCCAAATGGGAATTGATCCAGTCACGCACCAGCCAAGAACCGATCATCTTGATATTCTTGCCAATTTACCACAGCTCCTAGCTCTTGCTGCAAATAACTTGGGAGCTACGAATCTATTGAATCCATCATTCTTTGATATGAATCTAAACTCTCTAATAACTCAATCGGATGCTACACAAATCGCCAAATTTCAGTTGCTTCAAAACATCATCCAAGTCTTGAGTACCAACACTGCTAATAGTACTACTACTACTTCAATAATGCCTCAAAACATTGATCCGTTTTACGCTATGCAAATATCAGATTATCTCAAGCTAAATCCTCAACACTTGCACAACTTTCAAGAAATATCGATAAATCAAACTCCATCAGCATCCAGTATACCACCATTTCCGACCCACGATTTCATTTCACCAAGCTATCCAAACCTAGAACTAGACCCTGAGCTTGGTTCAAAAACATTCAATGAACACGATAGCCGAGCACCAGGGGTGAGTGTGGGGAAAGAAGACTACCTTGGTTTTGAATCTGTTCCACCACTAGTGCCAGCCTCACCGGATCATCTTAGTCACAGTCGTAGTGGTAAACGGAAAACTCCATGTGATGATGTCAATATCGATTTACAAAACACGAGTGTTGGTGTAAAACAAAGTGATCATATTTCGTCATCTGATCCGACGTCTACTTCAACTACTATTGATGCTAACTGGCAAGATTTTATGGATGATGAAGCTAGTGGCTGTTACTGGAAAGAGATCATCGAGTAAGAACTCTCATCAATTTAATTTTATTTCAGTTTATGTATGACAAATGATAAACAAAAACATGCATATATGATATATGTATATTTTTTTCAAAGATGTGAAATTAAAGACATATATATAGCCACCTCTAAATTAATATGCATATGGTAGGAGTCCAACCAGCCATATATGCACTAGACTATCTGATGATTATTATCATATGTATAGGCATGCTGGTGCATACGTATCGTTATCACTTGGCATTAAAATCTTGAAGCTAGCAATTGATAACATTTATAAATTATAACGATATTAGCTTTAAAATAAAACTTGTTACCAATTGCTTCAATATGTTAATCACATTTGACGTGAAAGGCATACGTTGATACCAGTGGCGGAGTCAGGATTTTTATCCTGGGGTCGCCGAACAGTTTTCATGATACTAATAAGTGTAAAGTTAAACTACAAATTACAATTACTCTAGTCTGGGGTTGCCAATTACCTTAAAACTGATAAAATACTTAGAAATAGTACTAGAAATATAGAGTTTTATAAAAATTGTGGGGTTGCCATGGCCACCCGTGGCCACCACATAGCTCCTCCACTGGTTGATACGTATATACGTCATATATATAGTATATGTAATCTAAACGTATATGTATGTGGGCATATATTTCTAAGTACGTTTTCATGTATATAACATCACATACCTTTTGAATAAATAGCTATATATGAATAACCTAGCTAGCCGTCTTTTATAATTTACTTTATTGAGTTTAACCACCATTTTATGTTAATTTGATTGTGAAATATATACTGTAACTAATTATATACGAATGTCTATAGATTAAAAAAAAACTAAAGTTGTGTATATTACATGTAATAACTTTCAGATCTTGTCTATTGTATTATTCCGACCAATCAAAAACTTACCAGTGACAGCTTATATGGTTGTCACATATACTCGTATACATACAATAGACAGGATTTGAAAGTAATTACATACAATGAACATATATTTAGTTTTCTCTCACTACAGACATTCGTCCATATTTAGTTACATTCACGGATAATAACTATAATACATATATACATTATATATATATATATATAGTTTCCTTATTTTGAGAACAATTTTTTTTGTAAGAACCATGAGAACTCTTAAATTATATATTTGTTCACATGTTTTTTTTTTGTTCATTCACATGTGAAATGATATAAAAATGTATGTTGTAAAAGATTTTTTTTAAGAAACCTTCAAAGTAGCCTTTTGTGAACTTGTGAATGAATTTGTTCACGTTTTTTGTTCACATGTGACAAACGGCTATATATAAGGTTTTGAAAAAAAAATTCTTCTGCAACATATGTTTTTATAACGTTTCACATGTGAATGAACAAAAAAAAAACATGTGTTCCAATATGAAATTTAGAGTTCTCACGGTTCTTAACAAAAAAAACATGTGTTCCAATATGAAATTTAGGAGTTCTCACGGTTCTTACAAAAAAATGGGTTCTCAAAATAAGGGTCCCTATTTCCTTATTTTGAGAACCATTTTTTTTGTAAGACCATGAGAACTTTATTATAAATATATATATATATACATAGAGGAAAGATAATTGTAGTACAAGGGTAAAAAAAAGTACAAAAGTACAATCTCCAGCCGTTGGATCAAAGCTTTGGACGGCTCAGATCTTCCTTCTTCCTCCTTCTCCGGCCAGCAGCTTGCTTCTTCTCCGGCGAGACTGCCGCCGCCATCCACCACCTTCTTCTTCTCCGGCGAGACAACCACCACCAGCCACCATCATCTCCGACCACCCCAACCACGGCGCCGGCGCCGGCAGCAAGGGCTTCGCCCGTACCATAGCAAACCGTCACCATCTCTTGGATCGCCACCCATCAAATCCATACGATTCCCATATGCGTCCCTTGACGGTCAGTTTAGAACGGATAAGGGCCTCTGGCCCGTACCGTATCCACCCGAAAAACGAACCTGATTCTCGCCGGAAAGTCACCGGAGATGTCGCCGGAGGTGGTGGCGGTGGTTGTTCGCCGGAGAAGAAGGAAGAAGGAGGAGGTGTGGCGGTCGCCGGAGAAGAAGGAAGAGGAGGAGGTGTGGCGGTGCCGGAGAAGGAGGAAGAAGGTTGTACTTTTTGTACTTTTTTTCCCCTTGTACTACAAATAACCCACCCCTATATATATATATATTAATATATATATGAAAAACCTAGTAACCTTGTTGCACAAGCATCATGATATTTGTTTGTGTAGTGATTTATTTGATTAATATTGGATGCAGGCGAGCGTCACCATCATGGTCTTAATTAAAGATGAAGAAGGTTTGTACTCACCTACCAAGACCAAGAAATTAATATACGAATTGAACATTATGTCAATAAAGCTAAGTGTTTCGTTTGTTGGTTAATTAGTTTGTTTGTAGATATTAAGATTGATCGATCGACACTTTATGATGTTTCATAATACTCCATTATTTTAAAATTTCTTTGGTATACAATATATTAGGGGTGAAACGTGGTACAATACGATATTCATAATTTTTTTGGTTTGATAACCAATTTTCTTTTTACCCCAAACCATGTAAAATGTATTATTTTATATATACACATTATTGTTTCCAAACTATCATCTACAGTTTGTTGTGCTTTTATCAAATGGTCTTTGCCTCTTTGGGTTAATTATTTGGTGTATGTAAACAGATCCATCGACCCACAAGTTGTAAGTTACAGTCTTATAGACAAATTATATATCTATTGAATTGCATGCATGTGTGATTAATTTCTTTGACATCGTATGATTTTATAAAACCTGTCCGCTTCCATTGGTACTAACTTACCTGTTTTCTAGAAAACGTATGATCAGACTTAATTCTAACGGTAAATTGGATAACAAACTAACATCGACTCCAAAGAATAGAGATGAACATACACGTTAAAGTGACATAAAGGTAGGAGCAAGTAGGATATGAGAGGGGAAGGTGTTGACTTTGGTTAAAAAACAACAAAAATGTCTCTCATGGAACCGAAGACAAAACTAAGTTAGTAGTAGTTAGGAAATCTCACTGGACTTTATTTGACATGTCAAATGCAATTCACATTTATTTTTTAATTGACAAGATGTATTGTAGGTTTGTTTTCTTAACTGCCTCATTAATTTCTATAAAAGCGATTGCTTTGATCTCTTAGCATCCGTGTTGCTAAAATATATCAACGGTAGCGACAGTTCAATTTGGGGTGACTTCCAGTTTCAAGGAACATCGATAATTAGTTAGACAGCTAGATGAAATGATACTAAAAACTAAAGAAGGAAGTTTGCAGGAATAACTATGTTACAACCAAGAGAGGATCGATTTCAGTAGATTTAATTTGATAATTTTTTTAATTAATTTGCAGATAGACACTATCGATCTGATAGAAATAAAGTCTGGATATATAGAAAAATAACCTTGACAATCCAGAAGTAGTTAGTAACCTAAATAATTAACTAACCAAAGAGACAAGGAAAGACTTCTTTTTGTTAGCTAGCTGTTTAGAAATATATTCACATAGAAGTTAGACTAATGAGTTCCTGGCTTACGTATAAGTTATTACTTGATCATATAAATATACCCAGAAATGATACCTATTTACGTGCCACTACACCAAAAATATATAATATGTTAAGTCAAGGATTCGCTGACGTACAACACTGATGTCTGTTAACACCCCTTAACGATCAACCATTAATCAGGGACGAAGATAAGATTGATAACTCATCCCATATCTTGTAAGTCAAATATGGGCAGAAAAACACAGGAGAGAGACCTTGTCCCAAAGAGATACGTGTCCAATTGATAGGACACTTCATGTGATCTATGTACCTTATTGGTAATAAAACATTTGATAAGTTTTTGTGTCTAAATCAATACTGATATTTAAAACAATCCTTTTTAAGCTGGGAGGCTTTGTTGTAGTAGTATCCACGCATTGGGTACCATTAATTTAAAAGTCTTTTTTCATCATTAGCCATATTATCTTTTTACTATTAACTATCCATGTTGAATTACATTTACTCTCATCAAATCATCTATCAATAACTTTGTTCAGATTTTGTTTGGTAATAGTTGGTTATGTTTGAATTTAGTTGTAATATTGTTTGTTCTTTGCTCTTTTAAATGTTATAAGTTAAGTAAATGAATCGCTTTTGGTGGTGGTCTTAATGATATTACAGTACCTGCGAAGCTCATTGAAGTGACCTCTGTTGATACTTGATACCACTGCAAATAGGATTGTAACTTATTTTACAATTGTTCTTGGCTTCCAGAAGGTTAAGAGGTATATTGACATAAGCGGAAACGAGAGATAAATAATTGAACCTGTTGATTCAAAAAGGACCAGGAACAATTCTTCTAAAATTTGTTGATTCAAAGAGAATACCAAAATTAGAAAATTTCACACTAACACACACATGTGTATAAAGAAAAATGATTTTTAGATATATATTGAAAACTATCATTTTTCCATGTTTATCATATAAATAACATGCAAAATTTGAACGGACCTAAAAACATAAGTGGGATGAAAGTTACTAATGATGTAAATGATACAACAATTCCAGCTTCAAAGATAAACTCTTGTGTCACTCACAAATATAGATCAAGGATAAATTTAGTATACAATAGTTTAATTCAATGTAATAAGATGTAGGGTAATTTGTAGATAGCTTATAAGTTAAAGGGTCAGTTTTGTACATGTTGAAAGTTAAGTTTGTTAGGAGCAGTTACTTTTCCTTGTATATATTAACACTTTGTAAGCATATTTCTTTTTAATGAGAAATATAAAAATTATCCCAAATCATTATTCTCTCAATCTTCTTTTCTGTTATGGTATCAGAGCATAAGATCCGGTGATTACCGGAATCAGTCGTCTTCTCCGGTGATTACCACAGCTCACTATTCAGATTCCGATCGCCGGAATCACATCGGAGCTCAGAAAATTCATTCAGGCAAATTCAAAAACCCTAATTTCTTCAATTTCTTTTATTCCTCTTCAATTTTCTTCAAGAAAGTAATCAAAACCCTTATTCTACTGTCCTCCTTCTCTTAATTGTATCTGAAACCCTAATTTCACAAATTTTCCCTTTTCAATCAAATCTGAAACCCTAATTTTCATAAAATCCTCATTTTTTTTTTAAAATCAAAATGCCTGAAGTATCAATTGAAACTTTAAATGAATCTACACCTAACACTGATGTTGATTCAATCCATCATCCACTCTATCTTCATCAAAATGATCATCCTGGACTCATTTTGATTGCGAAGAAACTAACTGGATCTGAGAACTTTAGCAAATGGAAAAGGTCAATGCTCATTGCTTTAAGTGCAAAGAACAAATTAACAATTGTTACTGGTGCATACAAAGAACCTTCTCAAACTTCAACACTCAAGCCAATATGGGAAAGGACTAATGACATGGTAATTTCATGGATCCTTAACTCAGTTTTTGATTCTATAGCAAATAACTTGAGATTTGTTAGTACTGCTTCTGCTTTGTGGAAAGAATTGAATGATCACTATGCTTAACTAGATGGCCATAGGATTTATCAAATTAGTGTTGAGATTAGCCAACTTAAGCAAGATAATTCAAGCATAGAAGTGTATTACAATAAGCTAAAAGGCTACTGGGATGAATTAGATGCACTTGAGGCACCATATGCATGTATTTGTAACTGTGTGTGTGCAAATGGCAAAGAAAATGGTGAAAGGGAACAATGAAAAAGGTTGTTACAATTTTTGATGGGACTAGATGAATGTTATTCAAATCTTAGAGGCCAAATTCTGTTACAACAACCATTACCCACTGTTCCAAAAGCTTATAGCATGTTAAGGCAGGAAGAAAAGCAAAGGGAAGGGATTCTCCCAAAACCTCCAACTGTTCCAATTGCACTAGCTTCATACACTGCCCCTACCACCTCCTACAGGCCACAATCCCCTCAACTCAATTTCAAACCCAAACAGTACCCACAATACCCACCAAAATCATTGGAAAGGAGGAGTGCTTTCAAGAAAGGGGTATATTGCAGTCAATATAACAAGGAAGGGCATATTAAAGAGGAATGCTACCAAATTGTGGGATATCCACCTGGACACCCACTTTATGGTAAATTCAGACCAAATCCTGCACCTAAAGGAAGGTCTGTCAACTCAGCTATCCAAATTGAGAACCAAGAGCCACTGCAGATCACACCACTTCATGATGGATCAACTTTAGAATCAAATGAATCAACTCATGATGATGATGCAGCAAACTTCCCAAGGTTACACTTCCAAATCTATATCTGAATCTACTTATTCCTTGATCTCTGCATGTATTTTTCATCTTGTTGCTACTTGCATTTATGAGTTTAGGGATGCTTGGATATTAGATAGTGGTGCTACAGACCATATTTGTATTCAATTGTCCAAATTCTTGACTCTCACCACTTGCCCCAACTCCATTAGTGTGTCTTTGCCAAATGGTCAGACTGTAATTGTCACTCAGATGGGTTCTGTCCAACTGAAACCTAATCTGATCATTCACAATGTTCTTTATATTCCAAGTTTTGCTTATAATCTGATTTCTATAAGAAAACTCACAAAAACCACCAAATCTCCAGTAATCTTTACTGATGAAGCTTGTTATCTACAGGCCCATGATGGATTGATTGCACTTGGATCTATCTTACATGGGCTTTACATATTCAATCATTCAGCATCATCTCCCTCTATCATTCCTGACTCACAATCAACATATCCATCATCTCCTTCTGCCACTTCTGACAGCAATACAACTGTTCTCACCACCACAAGTACTTCACATCTTTGGCATGCAAGATTAGGCCATCCATCTTTTCATATACTCAAAAAGATTCCTTGTATTTCTACTTCAATTCAGTGTAATGATGTTAATAAATGTACTCTGTGCCCTTTGTCTAAACAACATATGTTACCTTTTTCTATCAGTAATTTTCATGCTTCTGTTATGTTTAGTCTAATTCATGTTGATGTATGGGGACCATACAAACATCCCACTATAAACAATTGTAAATACTTTCTCACAATAGTGAATGATTACTCAAGGGCAACATGGGTTTATCTTCTTCCATCTAAACATCATGTCTCTTCCACTCTTCCACTCTTTCACTCTTATGTCACTACACAATTTCAGACTCCCATTAAAATAATTCGTAGTGATAATGGCACTGAATTTACAAATCATGATCTCACCACATTTTTCCAAAACAATGGCATAATTCACCAAACCTCATGTCCCTATACACCCCAACAAAATGCTAGAGTTGAAAAAAAGCACAAACACTTGTTAGAATTAGCTAGAGCTATTCAACTTCAAGCAAATTTTCCAATACATTTTTGGGGTCATTCCATTCTTGCTGCAACCTACCTTATTAACAGACTACCCAGCATTATCCTAAATTACAAAACCCCATATGAGATCCTATATAAATCCCCACCATCTTTTGATCACCTCAGAATCATTGGCTGCAAATGTTATGCATTTGTTCACAAATCTGAAAAATTTGCTCCAAGAGCCATACCTTGTGTTCTTCTTGGTTACCCTCACACTCAAAAGGGTTACACATTATACAACCTTGACACCAAAACCATTTTTGTGAGCAGACATGTCATGTTCCATGAACATATCTTTCCTTTTCACACTGATACATCACCCACTGCTACATCCAATTCTCCTCTTTACACTCCTATATTCCTTCCCATTCCATCCTCTACTGACTCTTCTCTTCCTTCTTCTACATCCAATGACTCCAATTCTCCCTCAAATACAACAGCCTCCCCTGTTCCAATCAATTCTCCATCCACCTCTTCCTCTACCAATATTGATGGCATTAATTCTCCTTCAATAACATCACCACCACCACCATCACCATAACCTCCACCACTAAGAAAATCCGATAGAATCAAACAAGTTTCTTCAAAACTCAAGGATTTCTCTTTTCAATTACCATTTGCCAAATGCAATTATGCCATTTCCAAACACTTAATCCAAAATTTTCTAAACTACTCCAACCTGTCTCACACCTCTCCCCATCTTGTCAGTTCTATTGACACCCATCCAGAACCACATACCTATTTCCAAGCATCCAAGAACCCTAAATGGATAGAAGCAATGACCCAAGAAATACATGCATTAGAACAGAATAACACCTGGACCTTAGTACCTCTACCTCCTGGTAAGCACCCAATAGGTTGTAAATGGGTATATAGAATCAAACATCATGCTGATGGCACAGTTGAAAGGTTCAAAGCTAGAATAGTTGCTCAAGGTTTCACACAAAGAGTGGGTATTGATTATACAGAGACCTTTGCACCAGTGGCCAAAATGGTTACAGTTAGAACATTACTTGCAGTAGCAGTTCAAAAGAATTGGCTTATTGAACAGCTTGATGTGAACAATGCATTTCTCCATGGAGACTTGCATGAGGAGGTTTACATGACAGTTCCCAAAGGATATTACCATTAACTCCCACATAATACAGTCTGCAAATTAAACAAATCACTCTATGGGTTGAAACAAGCTAATAGACAATGGTTTACCAAGCTCACAACCTTCCTTTTAACCCTTGGATTCACACAAAGTTATGCAGATACTTCACTGTTCACCTATAACACCAACACTGATTTTCTTGCATTTTTGGTATATGTGGGTGACATTCTCATTTGTGGGAACTCACAATCTCAACTGGACAAAGTCAAATCCAATCTGCATAACACCTTCAGTATTAAAGCTTTGGGAAAGCTTCATTATTACCTTGGTATTGAGTTTTTTAGAAACTCCAGTGGCATTGCAATGAGCCAAAGGAAGTATGCTCTGGATCTACTTGACCATGCTCAACTCACCAATGCCAAACCAGCTATTACTCCTATTGATCCCTCGATCAAACTGACTCCTACTACTGGAGAACCACTTTCGGACTCCTCATTATACAGAACTTTGGTAGGAAAATTAATCTACCTCACTATCACAAGACCTGACTTAGCATTTGCTGCTCAACTTTTAAGTCAGTTCTCACATTCACCCACTATAGGTCATATGAAAGCCTTAACCAGAGTGCTTAGATACATAAAGTTGAATCCTGGTCAAGGCCTATTCTTTCCTACTCTCAACAGCTTACAACTCACTAACTTATGTGATAGTGACTGGGCCACATACCCTATGACTAGAAGATTTGTTTCAGGTTTTGCAGTATTTTTGGAAACAAGCCTTATCTCCTGGCAATCAAAGAAGCAATCTGTAGTTTCCAGATCCTCATGTGAAGCTGAATACATGGAACTTGCTGACAGTACATGTGAAGTGTTAGGACCAGTTCACATGGAACTGTCCAGTCACCAGTTTACACTTGCCAGTCACCAGTTGCATCTGGAGACCAGTGAAACTGGAGACCAAGAAGATTTGTCCAGAAATATATTGAAGTCCAGTTGCTCCGTACAGTTAACGCAACTGAAGACTTCCTCCATTTGAGAACTGACTAGTTGAAGAAACATTCCAGTTGAAGTCGAAGACAACAAATGGAAGATAGAGAATGGCAATGGCAGAGGAGCCCAGTTGACATTCTAGTCAGTTACAAACTGGAGACCGTCAGTGGAAAGCCCTTACAAAGCTTTACACTGATTACGAGGAATTGACTTGTATGCTTTATGTACCTTTACCCGGATAATAAGCCTTATCTTATTATTTAAGTAATAAAAGGTACATAAAGGTGGTTATGTAAAGTTGCTTTATCATGCGACTTTACACTGCTTTTTAAGGAATTAAATGCTATTCCTTAAATGCTCTCAACCACATTTGTACGGATAAAGTTAACATCCCAATGTTAACTTTGCCTATAAATATAAGTCATTGCACAACAAGAATATCAAGTGTTTTGAAATCACAAAGTGAAAACATACAAACACTTCACACTTTGCAAACCTGCAATATTCTTGGTGAACTTGTGCAATATTCTCTCAATCGCTAAAAGGAACATTTCACAACTTTAAGTGTTTCGATTGTCATGAGAAATTCCGAGTGTAGATCAATTGTATTTCATAGGTTGTTAGGATATTTACATTCTTTGTATTATCTTGGTTCCGCAACAACCTTGTAATTTGTTTAACATCAATAAATAAAATACACATTGAAAATTACATATTGTCTTATCAAGTTACTTTACAAGTTATTTGTATTATTGCATTGTTCTTTACTTATTGTCATTTATATAAGTAATCTATCTAGAACTTAGTATATACACACTGCAACTGGTCGTCTCCAGTTCAGTGCATATATTGCAAAGCAACTCCACCATCGACATAGAGGTGTCTTCAGGTAGTGCCATCTATTGAGTTGGGACTTACAAGTAGTATCAGAGCTGAAGGCTAATAAACTTGCCTAGATCTGCTAAGATGAACACTACTGAAGGTGGAGATGGTTCTGGTCAAGGTGAAATCCCTATGAATAATAATGCCCAACCTTTTCAAAATGTTAATACTAACCCTCCTCCTCCTACTACCCCAAACCACGTCCATGTACACTACTCTAACACTCCTGTTCCCAAATTCGATGGAAACAGTGAGACTTTTGGTACATGGAAAGCTAGAATGCTTTTGCATTTTGGTGGGATTGAAAGGTATATGTTGAAAATCCTTAAGGATGGACCATATATACCCATGTCCCTTGGGGTCAGTCCTCTTCTAGATCCAACTGGAAGAAGAGGTTCAAGAGAAAAGCCTGAAGACCATTGGTCTGATGAGGATCGTAGACTTGTTGATCTGGACACCAGACTCAAGAGCATGATCCTTGGGGCTGTTCCTGAAGATCTAATTCCAACACTTGTGTTGTTCCCCAGTGCCAAGTCAATGTGGGATGAATTAGTTATTCAGTTTGAAGGAGGTGATGACACTATTGTCACCAGAAAAGTTACCTTGAACAAGAAGTATGAATCCTTCTTTGCCTTGCCCAATGAAAGTCTAACTGGTACTTACACCAGATTTTCTAGCCTCATGAATCAGCTGAGAGGCTTGGGTGTAGAGAAGGATAAGGATATTCTTCTTGAGAAGTTTTGTGATATTCTTCCTTCCAAATGGGAAAACATGGTTCTTGTCTTGAGACAAGGTAAAACCTTGCACAGCCATACTCTTGCATCGCTCTATGGAGCCTTCAGATTCACTGAAGATAATAATGCTGCAAGACTGGTGGCTGAGCAAGATGCCATGAACCATGCTCAGAGTTCCAAGGTTGCTAATGTACCTGAGCGACCTTGTGCTGCCTTAATGTCTGCAGAGAGTGTCCAGGCACACTCGATGAAGGAGATGTTAAACAGTTTCTTGAACTCTGGCCTGACCACTGAAAACAGTGATGGTTGTAATGAAACTGACGATGATGATCTGGTCGCCATGATTGCTAAAACCTTTAACAGGTTTAAGCATAAATCTAAAAGATTTAATGGCCCAACAATGCTTCCAGCTCCAGCTCTCTGGATAAGACCAATCTTACATGCTATAAGTGTGGCAAGAAGGGTCACTTTATGAAGGAATGTAGATCTAGTCAGTTGAACAACCAAACTGGCCCCCCTGTCCCTAATTTCAATCGGCCTGATGATAGCTACAAAGCTAAATACAAGAAGCTTAAGGCCCATATTGCCCTCCTGTCCATGGAAAAGGAAAAGGATCAGTGCTTAATGGCACAAACTGAGGGAAAATGGGAGTACTCTGATGACTCATCAGTTAATGAAGAAGAGGAAAGGGACATGTGTTTCATGGCCTTGGAAGATCAACAGCAGCAGCACGTGGCAAAAGAAGATGTCATCACTGGAAGATGGGTGGACATCATCTTGAAAAAGGTATGTGATTATGATCACCAGATTGACCCTGAACTAAAACTGGACCTGGCTGAATCATTAAGTGGTGATTTAGCTTTTGTGGAAACTGTTAGAGCTGATAGTGAAAGATATCTTGACACTATCTTAATTGAACTGAACAATGTTAAACCACAACTGAATGATTTACAAAGTGTCCAGTTGGCTCTCAAGGAGTCAGTTTTAAAGATTGAGGCTTTAGAACTTGATAATCAAAAACTATTTTCTGATCTTGAAAAGGAACAAAAGATTATCAAGTCATGGGTAAAAGTATCTGGTAAAAACTATGATGCATTTTCAAGAACTATCGATGCCCAGAAGAATGCATGGAAATCTGGAGATCTGGAGATGGCAGCTCTCATACCAGATCTTCATGCATTGCCTCCAACTCTCAGGGTTGAAACTTCTTATGATCAACCTGAAGCTGTTGAAACTGAACCCTTTGAGACCACCCCCATTGAGGTTAAAACTGGAGCCAAACAAGCTAAAGCTCCAGTCAAAAAGGCCACTGGTAACAAGCCTTTACCTCAAAAGTCTAAGGTGCCCAAGACCCGACAGACTAAAGCTCCAGTCAAAAAGGCCACTGGTAACAAGCCTTTACCTCAAAAGTCTAAGGTGCCCAAGACCCGACAGACTAAAGCTCCAGTCAAAAAGGCCACTGGTAACAAGCCTTTACCTCAAAAGTCTAAGGTGCCCAAGACCCGACAGACTAAAGCTCCAGTCAAAAAGGCCACTGGTAACAAGCCTTTACCTCAAAAGTCTAAGGTGCCCAAGACCCGACAGACTAAAGCTCCAGTCAAAAAGGCCACTGGTAACAAGCCTTTACCTCAAAAGTCTAAGGTGCCCAAGACCCGACAGACTAAAGCTCCAGTCAAAAAGGCCACTGGTAACAAGCCTTTACCTCAAAAGTCTAAGGTGCCCAAGACCCGACAGACTAAAGCTCCAGTCAAAAAGGCCACTGGTAACAAGCCTTTACCTCAAAAGTCTAAGGTGCCCAAGACCCGACAGACTAAAGCTCCAGCTGAACCAAGGTCCAAGGTTCAGCTGCCTGATGAAAATAATATTTTGTTTAATCTGGAAAGTCAACTCCAACTTTTGTCTCGACAGGTTCAGAGTTGTACTGCCCGGATTAAAAATCTGGAAGGAGGTTCATCACCTCCAGTTTTCAAACAAAATATTAAACCCCTTTTAAAACCAAAACAAAAGTATGTTCCATCTGGAACAAAATCTGATAAGAAAAAGGGGAGTAGGTATCAAATACCAATCGTTTTTACTCCTGCACCTGGATCTGGTGAAAAAGGTCCAGATGCAGCCTCCAGTTCAACACCTCAACAATCAACTATGACTTCTGTAGAGAAGTCCAGTGAACCCATCAAGAAAAGATGGGTTCACAAAAAGAACTAATGATTTTTGTGTGTGTGTAGGGCGATCGAAAGAAGAATATCTGGTATCTGGACAGCGCTGCTGGCCGGACTATGACCGGATGTAAGCCCCTACTGGAAGAGTTCACTGTCCAAGATGGACCGACAGTGACGTTTGGTAACGATCAATCTAGAAAGACTGAAGGATATGGTGTGCTCAATAATGGACAAGTCGAATTCAAAAGAGTTGCATTTGTGAATGGTTTGAAATACAACCTGATCAGTGTAAGCCAACTTTGTGATGATGGCTTCAGAGTTTTGTTCGATATTGCACAAGGCACCATATTTAACAAGGATTGGAAAGTGGTGATGATTGCACCAAGAAAAGGAAATGTGTACATCATGGATATGGAACCAGCTCCAGAAGAGCAATGTTTCTATACCAAAGCTGATGAGAACACCAACTGGCTATGGCATAAAAGATTATCCCATCTTAATTTTAAGAATATCAACAAGTTGTCTCGCAAACAACTGGTTGATGGGATACCTCAAATTTCTTTCAATAAAGAAAAGCCATGTCCAGGGTGTGAGATGGGCAAGCAGAAAAGGGCCAGTTTCAAAACTAGGCAAAATTTTAGCATCACTGAACCTCTTCACATGCTACATATGGATCTCTTTGGTCCAGTGAATGTTCAAACTAGTGCTGGAAAGAAGTACACTCTAGTTGTGGTTGATGAATTCACCAGATACTGCTGGGTGGTATTCATCAGATCCAAAAGTGATGCACCTGCTGAAATCATCTCTCTCATTAAAAGAATTAAGCTCAAGTATACTCCAAAAGTTTGTCAGTTGCGAAGTGATAATGGTACTGAATTCCAAAATAAGGTACTTGAAACATTTTGCAATGACACTGGCATCTCTCAAAACTTCTCATCAGTTCACTCTCCAGAGCAAAATGGAGTTGTGGAAAGAAAGAATCGCACACTGATAGAAGCCGCCAGAAGTATGCTATCTGAATCTGGTCTTCCCACCAGTTTTTGGGCTGAGGCAGTTGCAACTGCTTGTCACACCCAAAACCGGTCTGTCTACATCAAGAGACATAAGAAGACTGCCTATGAAGTACTCAGGAATCGTAAACCAAATATTGGATATTTCCATGTATTTGGTTGTCCAGTTTATATCTTAAACGATTCCAGTCAGCTTGGAAAGTTTGATGCAAAAGCTGATGAAGGGGTATTTTTAGGTTATTCAGATATTCGAAAGGCCTTTAGAGTTTATAATTATAGACTCCAAAAGGTTCATGAGACAATTCATGTCACATTCGATGAATCAACTGAAGCAATCAACAAGAGACCAAGCCTTGATACTACTCCAGTCGTTCAAATCAATTTTGGTGAAGCTGACCAAGTTCATCCGTCAGTTGTTTCACCAAAAGATGTTTCCAGTTACAACAAATTGGAACCAGTTAAGAAGAAGAAAAGCACCAGTGACACATCATTCTATCCCTCCATCAATTTCAACTTACCACAAGAATTGGTGATTGGATCTGATGTACGTGCCACTCCAATATCAGCACCAGTTCAAACACCTACTTCTCCAGTTCTTCATGAAATGCCTTCTAATGAGGAATTTCATGATGCTAATCGAGACCTCATTGACTCTGATGAGGATGTAGAAGTTGTTTGGACTGATCCTTCTCCAGAAGCTGTTGCAACTGAAGAAGATCGCCAGGTGACTTGCACTAATATTGTAGTTCACCAGCCTAGTCATTACACTAGATGGACTCGAGCACATCCAATTGAACAGATTGTGGGAGATCCAAATAGTGGGGTTCAGACTAGAAGAGCCACCAGTGAGCAATGCTTAAATGTCACCTTCTTATCTTTAATTGAACCAAAGAAGATTGACGAGGCTATGGCAGACCCAAGCTGGGTGGAAGCTATGCAAGAAGAGCTCGTCAGTTTGAAAGGAACAATGTTTGGGAGCTTGTTCCTTGTCCACCAGGGTTAAAGAAAGAACCCATTGGTACCAGATGGGTTTACCGAAACAAAATGGATGAAGATGGCCATGTTGTAAGAAACAAGGCCAGACTAGTTGCCCAGGGTTATTGTCAAGCAGAGGGCGTTGACTTTGATGAAACTTTTGCTCCAGTTGCAAGACTTGAAGCCATAAGAATATTTTTGGCTTATGCAGCCCATCTGCAGTTCAAGGTCTTCCAGATGGATGTCAAAAGTGCGTTCCTTAATGGAACATTGGAAGAAGAAGTTTATGTTAAGCAGACTCCATGTTTCATTGATGAGAAGCATCCTCATTGGGTTTATAGACTGAACAAAGCATTGTATGGTCTAAGACAAGCCCCAAGAGCCTGGTATGATACTCTAACTAAACATCTTCTTAAAAATGGCTTTCAAAGAGGTGCAATAGATAATACCTTGTTTATCTTGAAAGAAAGAGGTAATATCTTATTGGTACAAATTTATGTTGATGACATTATTTTTGGTTCAACTGATGATGCAATGTGTAAAAAGTTTTCTAAAATCATGTCATCCGAGTATGAGATGAGTTTAATGGGTGAATTAACATTTTTCTTAGGTCTTCAGATTAAGCAAATTGAAAATGGAATTTTCATAAACCAAGGAAAATATGTCAGAGATTTGTTAAGAAAATACAAATATGATTCAATCCCATCGAAAAACACACCTATTGCAGCACCATTGAATCTGGACTCTGACCCAACTGGCAAACCAGTTAACATAACTGACTATAGAGGTATGGTTGGTTCACTGATGATGCAATGTGTAAAAAGTTTTCTAAAATCATGTCATCCGAGTATGAGATGAGTTTAATGGGTGAATTAACATTTTTCTTAGGTCTTCAGATTAAGCAAACTGAAAATGGAATTTTCATAAACCAAGGAAAATATGTCAGAGATTTGTTAAGAAAATACAAATATGATTCAATCCCATCGAAAAACACACCTATTGCAGCACCATTGAATCTGGACTCTGACCCAACTGGCAAACCAGTTAACATAACTGACTATAGAGGTATGGTTGGTTCACTGATGTACTTAACTGCCAGTTGACCAGATATAATGTTTGCAACATGTTTATGTGCCAGGTTTCAGGCTAACCCTAAAGAATCACATTTGCACGCTGTAAAGCGTATCTTTAGATACCTGAAAGGGTGTCCTAATCTTAGTCTTTGGTACCCCAAAGGCTCAGGATTAGATCTAATGGGTCATTCAGATTCTGATCATGCAGGTTGTAAGATAGATAGAAAATCAACAACTGGTGGTTGTCATTTCCTTGGAGGAAAACTGGTAAGTTGGACCAGCAAGAAGCAGACTTCAGTCTCTATGTCCACTGCTGAGGCAGAGTACATTTCTGTGGCCAGTTGTTGTACCCAGATTCTCTGGATCAAGAACCAGTTACTAGATTATGGTCAAAAGTATACAAGGACCCCAATCTTTTGTGACAACACCAGTGCAATTTCTATATCTCACAACCCAGTGATGCACTCCAAAACAAAGCATATTGACATCAGATATCATTTCATTCGTGATCATGTTATGAAAGGAGACATTGAAATTCATTTCATCCCCACTGACAAACAGTTAGCTGATGTTTTTACAAAACCTCTCGATGAGAAAACCTTTAAACATCTCATCAGCGAACTGGGAATGTTAAATCCTTAAAACTGGAGCTTTCTTTGTTATTGAACGCGTCAGTGACACTGATGAAGTTCTCCAGTTGAGGAGGTCCAGATAATCTTTGCTCGCCAGGCTATCGAACGCCTTTGTGATACTATCTTGGCACTAATTGATTTCTGGATCATCATTTTAGGGGGAAAGACTCAAAATAATTTTCTGACTAAAATTCGTTTTTGTTTGAAAATGGCAACTGGAGAACTCTTCAGTTGGAAACTGGCACTGGACTGATCCTCTAGTGACCAGGTTCAGTCTTGTCTTATTTTTATAACGTTAGAAATACTTGGTCAATATGTGTGACACGTGATGATACTCGAGTGTTTTAAACCACTTGGTATCGTGATCTGACGTGTTTCAAGCCATTTTAGTACTTGACAACTGTTTGTATTGGGAAAACAAAAAGTGAGTGGGCGCGTGGGTAAGATAAGCCGTCGTAGCATTTAATGCTGACATGGTAGCATTTAATGCTGACATGGTAGCATTTAATGTTGACATGGCAAATTATTATTTTATTTCAAAATTCAAACCAACTTTGTGAAAATATCTACAAAAAGGATTTTGGTTATTAAAATATTATTTTGGTGTTTCATTGGGATCTTGAATCCCTTTATAAATACCCTTATTTACTCCAAACTCATTTACTTCTTTCTCTTACATTCCTTCATTTACTTCCCAATCATCAAAATTGCTTCATTCTTCTCTCTGCTTCACAAATCAATAACCCTAAATCCCAAATTTTCAATTTCATTTTCATTTTTCTATGGCTCCTAGATCATCCCGTTCAAGAGATGTAAATCTCTTGACTGTTCCATATGCTCCTTCACCAGATGTCAAACCGGCATCTGGTGCTCCTAGTAATGCCTCTGTCATCAAACTAAATCCAAATAATCCGATGGCAAGCTTACGAGGATCTCAAGGGTCCGATACCCTTATTGGTAGAATCCAAAGGTTTTTGAAGGATTCTCCAATAGGACCCTCATTCTCTCTTAACCCACGCAAGTTGTTTCACAACTACTTGTGTGAGTTCTGGTACACTGCCAGTCTTTCTTTTGATTGTTCCTCCATCAGTTTCACATTAAAGGATGGAACAATCCAGTGTACCTTGTCAGCTGATGTATTGAGGGATGCCTTACGCCTCAATTACTGGAGAGAGGGTGAATCTCCAGTCGTCTTACCCCCAAATATAAATTTTCGTCAAGTACTTCTTGAAATGGGACATAAGGAGTGCTTGGACAATGGGGTGTTGAAAACGAAAGGTGCGATGACCATGAAGGGCCTTACACCTTCATGGAGGTATTTTTTCATCCACCTGGTGGAGAGTATGGGTGGGAGTTCTGGTGGACTTCACCAGATTAACTCCTCACAAGCAGAAATGGCTTACTGCTTGTGGAACGGATTGAGAGTGGACTTTGCAGATATCTTGTATAGAAGTCTGGTCCAAAAGCTGAAGGGCACCAGGGGTGTGTGTATCCCCTTTTCAAGGTTCCTCTCTCTCTGTTTTAAGCATATTCTGGGCAGAGAAGCTTATAATAGTACAGATTCACCGTACACTGCTCCAGATATGCTAAGGAATTTAGACTCTCTAGTATCTGAAGCTGGAGAGGTCGAAATTCCAGAACGAATGCAACTGGCATTCGCTTCAACTGATGCACCTATTGAAGGTGAGTCAGAAAGGCAACTGGGCGGGCCTCAAAATAATGAGGGACCCTCCAGTTCGTCTAATGTTGTGGTTGAGGATAGAGCAACCATAACTGAAGCAACCCCAATCACATCTATCCTGGTGAAGATACTTCGGTATCTGATCCTCCAACAGATGCACCCATCCAGGAAACTGGGGAAGGTCATCTGGAGACTGACCAGGAAACTGGTCAGCCCTCAGTTACATTCATGGATCTGGACATGAATGTTAATGACGAGGAAATCCTCATAGAATCTTCGGATTCTGAAGGTACTGAAACAGACTTGGAGATTCTTGATGCTTCTGTACAAGCTCAAGACCCTTCATCTCCAGTCTCCCTTCCAGACGCATCAATTTCACTTTCACCCTCCCAAGAAAATGTGCCTACTGATATATCTTTCCCAACATATACCGCTCCTTCACCAACTGGGCAATTCTCATTTGCTCGAGAAATGCCACCCCCACCGACGCCGTTATTCACACCTGAGCATTCTCAGCATGAACAACACTTTGATTTTCCAGTCCTTTCTTCATCCACCACTCCTATTATATCTTCAACTGCTGGTTTGACAACTGGGGAGACTTCCTTAAGTTTGCCTCCTCCAGTTGCTCCAGTAGTAACTGCTGCTGGTCCAGTGATACCTTCTCCTTCGTCACTGGACAGTCAAGTTGTCTCACTTCAAGCCGATCTCCAAAACCTTCTAACCAGGGTGGAGGAGATTCAGAAGACACTTGACAAAAACACCAAGTCATTCTCCAGATACCACAAGGATCACCTGACAAACATCAAAGTGGTTGATCTGGGGATAAACAAGTTTTCATCTAATGAAGACTTGGTGTTCAAGAAGCTGAATGAGTTGGTCACTGGCTGCAACAATCTGGCTGGTACTTTAAAGGAAGCCTTTGACCTAACTCAGTCCAAGGTCACCAGTTCAATCTCCAACTTGCTGGGAAATACTGTCAGAACATCAGAAGTTGATTTGAAAGAGATTGAAAGGCAGGTTAAGGAATTGATTGAAAAACCTGGCCTAGATATAACTGGACTTGGAGAGCAGTTGATGACTTCGGTTGGTCAGAAAATAGAGGATACGCTGGGTGCTAGAGAAGCACAATTGGTTGAAAGGGTGATATCTGAGATCACCAAGCTGGTCACTCCTCAGGTTGATCTGGCCCCACTCACCAGTGAGATCAACCAGTTGAGAGGCAGCATTGAAAGTTTGAACACCCAGGTATCTCTACATACTCAATCATTAGATAAACTGACAACTGAAGTATCGCATCTGAAGAAGAAGGATGAAGAGGTAAAAGAAAAGGTGGTTTCTGGTCTAGATGAAGACTCTAAGCTTTTAAATGATTTGAAAACTGGTCAAGAACAAGTTAGTGCAAATGTTTTGACCCAGTCTAAAGAAACCAACCACCTTTGGAGGTCCTTCAGGATGATGTGTGGAATCTTCAAAGAGTGTAAGGACATGCAGTCATGGCAGCCTCTTGACCGGTTGCCATCTCACCCCTATGAATGGGAAGGAATTAGGGCAGGTCTAGATGCTGCCAAGGGGGAAAGAAGTGCAGTCCTTACACCAGTTGCACCTGGAAGGACTCCATCTGGAAGAGAATTGATTGTGGCTACCAGTACTGAAGCTGGTGAGCAAAGAGTTGGTGGATCTGGTGATGATGGTGTTAGGGGGAATGTTGTGTTGGATAAGGGAAAAGGTTTAGCTGGTGATGCATCTGCCCAGCCGGCCACTGATGTAATGCTTGAAACTGGTAATGCTGATGTACTTCCTCCAGTTTCAGATAGTGATAGCAGAAGACTGGCCAGACTTGGAAATGATATCAAAGAAAGAAAGAAGATGAAACAAAGAAACCAAGTTGAAGCCAGGGCACATCTTGCACAAATCAAGTTACTTGATATGAGTGATGCCAATCTTTTGGGTATCACTAAGGAGGAGTATGTCAGGATCAAGAATGATCCCAGGATAGTTGACCAGTTGAATGAAATGCTTGATGTAGAACTGGACAGACACTATCCTGAGGATGAAGCTGAATTTGATGCAAGAAGTTTAAACATTTCAGTGGAGAAGGCTAAAGAGATTAGGGCCAGTGGGATTCTTAAACGTATTGCAAATGTTAAGAAGGTTGTGAAGAAGGTTTTGAATCCACCAAAAAGGATTCCACAACCAAGGAGACCACTGTCAAGAGATGCTGACCTTAGCACATTCGTTGAACCAACTGGCGAGGTATCCAATGAAGACATCAAGTCCGCTGTACTGGCTGCTGGTGCTGGGAGTATAAAAATTACAAATGAATCTGAAGCTAGAAGCTACTACTCCCAGATCATGTCAACCAGAAGACATAGTGGTACTATCAATGGTGTAAATGTGACAATCAAGCCAGGCACCAAAGTTTTTCAAGTCGAAGTTAGTTATACCAGGGGGCCACTGGTTAAAACTGACAATCCTGGTGCTATGCAATATGGGTTCAGCGAATGGGTGGAGATGGTGAATGTTTTGGATGCAAAGGCACAAAAGAATAGGTTTGAGAAAGGGGGGGGGGGGGGGGCAATATGGGTTCAGCGAATGGGTGGAGATGGTGAATGTTTTGGATGCGAAGGCACAAAAGAATAGGTTTGAGAAAGCATGGGCAAACTTTCTAAGGGGCAAAATTCAACATAAAGAAAATCTTGAGCAAAAGTTGAATATTGATCCTGAAGACTCTCAGCCTATTTCTTTGGTGACCAAGAGAAGAAGAACTGGTGAAGGGCCATCTCATTAAGTTCTTTCTTCAGTTATCTACTTGTAATTTGTATTTACATTCTGTAACTTGTATAAATTCCATTTCCTTGTATAAATGAAGTTACCAGTTTGCAACCACAAGGTAGATAATAGATTAAAATCTAACAAACCTAAAAGAAAAACCTAAGGCATTTATTGATCTATAAAAATGCCTTAGAAACTTAGATAGAATTTAATCGAACAAGTCTCTCCAGTTCACACTTGTATAGATACAAGAACTGAAAAAGACTTGCCTATATTTCTAGACAAATAGGGGGAATTTGTTAGGACCAGTTCACCTGGAACTGTCCAGTCACCAGTTTACACTTGCCAGTCACCAGTTGCATCTGGAGACCAGTGAAACTGGAGACCAAGAAGATTTGTCCAGAAATATATTGAAGTCCAGTTGCTCCGTACAGTCAACGCAACTGAAGACTTCCTCCAGTTGAGAACTGACCAGTTGAAGAAACATTCCAGTTGAAGTCGAAGACAACAAATGGAAGATAGAGAATGGCAATGGCAGAGGAGCCCAGTTGACATTCTAGTCAGTTACAAACTGGAGACCGTCAGTGGAAAGCCCTTACAAAGCTTTACACTGATTACAAGGAATTGACTTGTATGCTTTATGTACCTTTACCCGGATAATAAGCCTTATCTTATTATTTAAGTAATAAAAGGTACATAAAGGTGGTTATGTAAAGTTGCTTTATCATGCGACTTTACACTGCTTTTTAAGGAATTAAATGCTATTCCTTAAATGCTCTCAACCACATTTGTACGGCTAAAGTTAACATCCCAATGTTAACTTTGCCTATAAATATAAGTCATTGCACAACAAGAATATCAAGTGTTTTGAAATCACAAAGTGAAAACATACAAACACTTCACACTTTGCAAACCTGCAATATTCTTGGTGAACTTGTGCAATATTCTCTCAATCGCTAAAAGGAACATTTCACAACTTTAAGTGTTTCGATTGTCTTGAGAAATTCCGAGTGTAGATCAATTGTATTTCATAGGTTGTTAGGATATTTACATTCTTTGTATTATCTTGGTTCCGCAACAACCTTGTAATTTGTTTAACATCAATAAATAAATTACACATTGAAAAATTACATATTGTCTTATCAAGTTACTTTACAAGTTATTTGTATTATTGCATTGTTCTTTACTTATTGTCATTTATATAAGTAATCTATCTAGAACTTGGTATATACACACTGCAACTGGTCGTCTCCAGTTCAGTGCATATATTGCAAAGCAACTCCACCATCGACATAGAGGTGTCTTCAGGTAGTGCCATCTATTGAGTTGGGACTTACATGAAGTCACCAGGTTATCTTGCTTACTGAAGGACTTGCAGATTAATATACCCACACCAATCCTTTTGCTGTGTGATAATGTCTCTGCAACAGCTTTAGCTTCCAATCCAGTTCATCATGCTAGAACCAAACACATAGAACTGGATTGTCATTTTGTCAGGGAAAAGATCAAAGCTGGTCAAATCACACCTCAGTCTGTACCATCAGTTGCACAGGTTGCAGACATCTTCACCAAAGGCCTCCCAAAGTCTCTCCATTACAATTGTATGTCCAAGTTGAACTGCTGTAATCCATACAACATCTCAACTTGTGGGGGGTATAATGATGTAAATAATTCAACAATTCCAGCTTCAAAGATAAACTCTTGTGTCACTCACAAATATAGATCAAGGATAAATTTAGTATACAATAGTTTAATTCAATGTAATAAGATGTAGGGTAATTTGTAGATAGCTTATAAGTTAAAGGGTCAGTTTTGTACATGTTGAAAGTTAAGTTTGTTAGGAGCAGTTACTTTTCCTTGTATATATTAACACTTTGTAAGCATATTTCTTTTCAATGAGAAATATAAAATTTATCCCAAATCATTCTTCTCTCAATCTTCTTTTCTGTTAGTTAATACATAAAAAAGTCCAAAAAAAGGCCCAAAACTCATAGAAAATGGCGTTTTTGAGCCCGAAGACCGACCCAATTACTGCCTTTTTGCAGCTTGATGCTTCTCGTTCTAACGATCGTTTTCACTGGTCATACACTGAAAACGGAGCCCGGTAGTAAAGTTTATGGCCATTTTAGTGAAGCCTTCTTTATACCCCTATCCAGACCCTCCAAATACACTAGAGCTTGTCCTTCTACACTTGGGCTTACATCATATATTTATGTCTTTGGTTACCTTACCAACAAATTGTCTAGGGCATATGATTCAAGAGAAGAGTAATTTCATAATGGGTTTTCTCTTGTATAATATTTCCAAATCCTAGTGTCCCTCAATCAATTGGTTTAGTGAATAAATGCTTCAAAGTTTATTCAGATTTCAAGGGTCTGAAAAAAAAAGACGAGGACACGAAGAATGCAGTTATTTGGTAAATGAAGCTCTTGCATATTTTTCATTTAAGTTAACTATAGTAAAAACTGATTAAGACAAGTTTTTTTCCACTCACTAAAGGTAAATTTTCAATAATATTGTTACTTCTTATTCCTCGAAAGTGGTTTTTGATTCGAACCCAAGCTAGATCGGTAATTATTATGATACTATACTGTCTTCAAAGATCTTGGATTAAATTATAAATTTCTTGCGTTAGAGATTATGTGTAGAGTTGACAAAATAGACAGTTGGGTAAAATGTTAAATAGATTATAATGTCCTTTCTAATTACTTTCCCATGTCCAAAAAGAAATCCCAAAGGTGATCTGTCATTCAAAACAAATTATTATTGGATTATTTGTTATAAAATGGATTAAATTGCTACTATTGTTGTCTGTGTTTTTTTAATGCTTTTGATTCTACTATTGATATCGGGTTTTTGCTTAAAGTTTCTACTGTCATCATTGTCGCTGAACATCAACGCCACCATCATCAGTCATTAATGTTTCTTATACGATCCTCCAAATTCTGAAACAACTCAAGAAGCAGAAAAGCTGAGCTCACCTAATACCGATCATGGGAGCAATCCTTTCCCAATTGCATCTCCAGGTCCGTCGAGCTGATGACATTTTCATTTCATGATCGAATTCAAAAGAAAATAAATTGATTTAGATTTTTGTTAGATCATTATTTTTGTATACTTATTCAACAAGTATTTAGTCTTTTCTTTATGTTAGATAACCTTATAGCAAAGAGGTGATCTGCCTATTTAAAGTTGGATATATAGTATATATGATGTACTGCAGTTAAACATGTTTCTACATTCAGTGATTTGCCTTTTCATACTGTGAGAAGACTATTAATATTTTGCATTTAAAATTTCAGTTGTTAGCCATCTTAATTAATGGCACTTTTGGCAATGCAAAAGATTTAATATATCACTCTTTGCTTTGAAGCAAGGCATGCTACATCTTTTGCAGCAGTCATTACTAGGCTCAGTTTTGTCCAACATGTTGCTCATGCTAGGATTTGCGTTTTTTGTATGCAGGATTTGCTAATCATAATAAAGAACAAATTTTTAAGAATTATTTAATTGACATACTACAGTTTGGTCACACATTCTTGTGTATACGTGCACGTGGCAATATTTTTGCCCATATGCATATGAATTGTTTGTTTTGGGAGATTAGGGGAATGAGTCGAAACTAGCAAATTGTTTCCTCTTGAACACATATACAAGTATACAACTTTTTGTTTCTTTTGATAATTCAGAATACCAGTAACATTATTTATTATTATTAACCCCAGGTTACGTCTAAATAGCCATTATTTAGTCAATGGATATATTAATAATCAAATAATGGTTAATTATTACGAGTATTATTTTTAATTATGTAATTAAACCTGTCAAGACACTATTTTCAAATCATATGTCTGTCAACGATAAAACACCCAACCACGCCAAACTCGGCCAAAATAGGGCTAGACCATGACCATGACACTGGTTTATTCATGATGATTGTCTGGTTTAATGACAACCTTGACTTTAAAATTATTGGCTATTCAGACATAATCTAAGAGTCTATTTTATTAGACCCATGAAAATTAGAATATAGATTGGTGTCATCCAACATACTAATATTTAGCCTATCATTAGGCTAATTAACTAAATAACAAATAGAAATAGTGAAAACTAACCTTATAGTAGGCCTTAAGTCTTGTGAACTATAATCAAGAACTAGGATATGCAAGAGTCAAAGCACTTCAATAAATCTTTCAAACTTTTATTACTTTATTGGTTATATTACAAGGTACAATGAGAAAGTTTAGAAAAGTACAGAAAACTAGAAAGGAAAAACTTATGCCTAGCTATTACATTTGCATGGCTTTTATGGAGTTTGAAGATTCTTCCTGAGACTTGATTTTCTTCCTTGGAATTTGAGGATAACCTGCTTTTTCTCATAGAACATCCATGTGTCCCTTGACGTGTTATTCATGTCTGCCTATTGAATTTTTAATTCAAGTAGTCGTGTGTCCTTTATGATTTCTGCACCATATTGATGGCCAATGTTGGAGGGTAGGACCCTTTTTAACAATTGATTTTGTCTTGCATTGTTGCAATCTTTATCTCTTATCCGATGTTGTCGGAGATTCTTGCTTATCCGTAAAACGTTTGATTAACGTTTCTTCCATTTCGTCAAAAATGTCTTCCAAAGGTATTTCTTCGGTTCTGCTGTTGAGATTCTCCAGCTAGATAATTATCTTCATAATTCATGGAGGTGTCTGACTTATTCCACCTGCTATTTTGGAGGATATCTTCTCTCATCTCTTGAATGTAGGCTTTTATAATATCCTGCTTTGACACAACATTTTGTCCTTGTTTTCTTAATTTTTCTTCAATTTGCTGAAGAAGGCCTGGATTCTCTTGCTTGTTAAGATATTCTCTTTGCTCTTTATATAATTCAAGCACTTTCTTGATGTTTTCTAATGTATCTTGGGATTGTATTAATCCTGTAGTATGATCTTTTTCGATCATTTTTCTCCAAAATTTTGTAAAGAATACCCTTTGTATACATAGGGGATTATCTTCAGGATGATTAACTTCTGGCATCCATTTCTAAATCCATGGGATTGAGAATTCAGTAAAGAAATGTAATGAGGGTATGACCTCTTTAGAACCATTGTTCTTGATGATTGCATCTTTCACTTTTAGGCTAATATTTACCCATTCAATATAAAGACTTTTATATGGTTCTGGTAGAATTTGGACTGATGGCCCATGTGATTTCCACCAAATGATAAACGAATTTGGGAGGTTGCGGTTATAAACCTTTCCACATACTTTAGAAAACCAAGTATGTTTCCTTTGAGGATTGTCATATAAAAAAGCTTTATAAAAGTTGTATATATAATCCCAGTAATTATATTTTACCTGAATACGTGATTCTGGATAAGTAAATTATTTTTCTCTTAGGGTACTAAGTCCCCATTCATCAGGTAAAATTATGTGCTTTATTATTGCTTTACTAAAATTATAAATTTTAGAATTTGAATTTGCATAAAAATGTGCAAATTCACATGTACCTGTAGCATTTAGGAGGGCTTCGTAGTATGACCTTGTTTTGTATGATGTGGTTGCATATGATGCAGTGTCTAGATATCTTGTCATAATACTCCAGGGATCATTACCTGTTTCAGAGTACTTTACAACATCTTCATGTTCTAAGGTGAATATGACCCCCTTGTGAGGAGTTCGAACATATTCAGCAGCATCATCTGATTCTTCTTCTATTACTGCTTTGAGATATGAAGGAATATTATCCCCTTTTTTATTTTTTAGAAATTCTATAAATTCCTCTCTAAATTCTCCATACATATCTTCTTTTGGAGATGATGATGATGTTGATGAGGAAGCGAGATTTGAAGCTATTAGCTGTTTCCTTGTTGTGCAATTAGGGGCCTTTTCCCATCTCTGGGTTGGCTACCTATGCCCTACCTGGGTAGCCTCCTCTTTCTCTCGAATGTAGAATCATTGAGTCATTGTCTTTAAAAACTCACGAGTTAGATAGTCAGGGAGACTATTATCCTCCCCTTTCTTATATAGTATTTCAAAATCAAAAGGAGCTAAGTGGGCTTGCCATCTGGCAAACATTTGTTTTGACACATCATGCTTAAAATCTTTTTTAAACATAAATTTTGTTGTAATAAATTGTTCACATTGTCTATTGTGACATCTAATGTATTATTTTCAAATAATTTTTTGTATGCAGCAAAGTTTAAATTAACATTTTCCTTTTCAATTTGGAATGGACTTTGAGGAGGATATATTGTTTTTAACATTTGTCCATTATTAAGTTTGTAATCTTCTTTCAAGGGTACAAATAAAATTTATTATATAGTTATCAACAAACCATGGTACAAAATATATTATTTTGTTTATTTTTATTAAATAGTTATAAAATTCTTCTTGAAATTTTTTCTTTCTTCTTTTGAGAAATTCTCAAAAAGCCATATTTTGAATGGTTTCCATTTATCTTGATTAAATTCATCAGCTATCAATCTTCTTGTAGCTGATCCTGGACTAAAATCTAAATTTTGTTCTAAATCCATTAAATATTAAAATCCATTTCCGAGGCAGTAGGATCCTCACTTTTATTTATTTCTTGAACAATATTATTTTCGTTAATTTTTAAACTTTTTATTTTGTTTGGAAATTCTTCTTCAAGCTCTTGAGGGTAATTCAACTCTATAATCTATTGGTGATATATAAGAGTATGAAGACCTATTAGATTTGCTTCTACCTACAATTGAGCTTAATTGTTTATCTTCATTTTGTTCTTCTTCAAATTCTATTTGGACTGTACCATCAGAGGTTTGGATTATGTTAGTTAATTTACTATTAATTATGGTTGTGGAGGCACTGCTCGTTCTAATACCCAATTTTTTGGAAATTCTATTTCTTCCCATTTAATTGTTTTTCTTGTTGATATTTTTGACATATCAAAATTAGTTTCTATTAGAACTGTTTCATTTGTTGGTTTATTAATTCTTTTACATCTAGGATTCATTGTAGTAAGAGGTTTATAATATATCCTATAACATATACATATTAACTCAGAACCAGGGATATAATTATAACCATGAGTTTTAACATTTAATGTTAAAGAATTTAGTATATTAAAATCATTTAAGGATAACTAAAGTTTGGATAAACAATGAAATATACTGGGCCATGTGACAAACTAGATTGAATAATTCCTATTAATGATTGTTTCCAATTTCTATTACGTCCATCACGTAATACAGCTATGAAACTCTCAGGTAGACCTTGAAGAGTTAAAGGCTTAAAGGCAATTTGGACTAAACCAATATGAAGATAATTATATAACTCTTGATATTTATGAATATCTCTTTCAGTTAAAAGTTTTATTATCATTTCATTATTATCTAAAGTTAAAGTTTCTTCAGTAGTTTTAATCTTACTTACTATGAAACTCTCAGGTAGACCTTGAAGAGTTAAAGGCTTAAAGGCAATTTGGACTAAACCAATATGAAGATAATTATATAACTCTTGATATTTATGAATATCTCTTTCAGTTAAAAGTTTTATTATCATTTCATTATTATCTAAAGTTAAAGTTTCTTCAGTAGTTTTAACAGTCTGAATGAAACCTAATTCTTCAAAAGTACGGAGTTCATATATAACTTTTGGTTGAATTTTTGGAATAGTCCATTTATTCAAAAGATCAATATCTTTTGGAATTTCATATTCTTCAGTTAAGCTATTCTTAACTGAGGGTTTTTTATGTCTCTTAAAAATGTTAAACATTTTTATGAGATTTATGTTGGATTTCACTAACCCATACTCCTCCCGTTTTTTCATGGCTCTGATACCATAGAAACCCCAGGTTAAATAGCCACTATTTAGTCAAAGGATATAGGGTAAATGCCCAGGAACCCCTTAGTCCCGTAGAGGAATTTTTCCTCTCAAGCTAGCGACCCTGCAACGCTGCCTGGCGGTGAGACCCCAGAAACCTTGGTTGGTTGAATATGCTTTTGCAGGGATTCGAACCTGGGTGGTGTTCCCACCAAGTCGCTTTTTAGGGGGCAGGTGGCCACTGGGCTGTAACCCAGATGGTTATTAAATAAGGTAATTATATATTTTTAATTACGTAATTAAACATATATTATTATTAATTATTATTATTATTTTTATTACTATTTTTTTGTTATTATATTATTATTATTATTTTTAATTACAATTAAACATTATTATTATTATTTTTATTACATATTAAAATTATTATTATTATTATTATTATTGTTATTATTATTTTTAATTAGTAAAATCATTATTATTATTAATTATTATTATTTATTATTATTATTATTTATTATTTTATCTTTAACGACATATTATTTTAATCTTACTTTTACAATACAACTCAGGACTCTTGAAAAAACATTCAAATGAAACTTATATGCGATTAAATTTAGAATTACATGTCCATCAAATGGGTCTAAAGACAAATATTAGCAAATCTTTTAAGAATTCGAATATATAATTCTTTGCTGTTGAAAATATTGAAACAAAATGATGTGTCGTTTGTGTATAATGAAAAGCAGTCAAGTTTTAAATTTTTAAAATCAAGGAAATACCAAACTAAGCACACACTCACGGGCAGTGGACCCGTTCATTTGTAATATAGCTAGTGGTAAGACCAGGTTCGTTCGCTTCGACTATGTTTAAGAACTAAGTAAGATCAAGTAATACTAAGATTTGTTGGAGGTTTTGTAATGATTAAAATGACTAACTGTAACACCCCAACAAGGCGGAAACATGGGGTATTAATAGAAAAGCTCAGCGTGACATGGAAATTAAGTAGAGACAACTAAATGCATTCAAGGATTTGAGCAATCCAACACAATTCAAGTACAAAAATAAGTTACGGATCAAATAATGCACAAGGAGCACAACACCATCAATAGTTTACAAAAGAGGTAGTTCAAATGGTGGCAAACGATCCTATGCATAACCCATAAACGAGAGCAATGAATCACGGATCCACAAAAGTCCAAGCTCAATCCTATTACATGCAATGCAATTGTAACACCCGTTTCGTAAAAATATGGATTTCCAAAAACTTTTGTCTAACGGCATCAATTATGCGGAAACGATTTATTAAAAACTCTCAACAAGGAAAACAGTTGAGAAGCATTAGTGGTGTTACTAACGTATCGTAGAAATAATAAAAGAAAATCCATAAGATTGCCCAACATAAAGCAATCAAAACAGCAGTCAATACATAGGGTTCCAAAAGGAAAACAATATCATAAAGTCTATGAGAAACTATTGGATAGACTAAGGCCATCTTTATCATCTACCCATCTCTCGTCAAAGCTTCACACGTCATTTCACTGCTTAACCTGAGGGGAACAACACATTTAAAGAACAAGTGTTAGCTATAAATAGCTAAGTAAGATAACACCAGGTTTAAGCAAAACATTTCATCCATTTAAATCGTCCTTTTAAAACTTTAAGTCATTTTAATTAGGCATACATATCATCATATAAACATATCCACGTCACATATAAGCATAGAGTTCATGACCCTAATTGTGCCTAATCATTTCATCATCTTGCTTCATCTCGTTAAGTTGTGACTAGGTCACCGTTAAGTTGTAACCGAAGTTACCGTTATCATATAGGGTATGAGTTTGTGTGCAGGCGGTCATACGACCTCAAGGAAGCCTCACACCCGACTTGATGGAGAAGTCTTTCGACGGTCCATCTGCGTCGTTAAGGAAAGACAATGTCGATCCTTGAGTAGCACGTTATGTTCATGACATTAGGTGGGTCATCAGACCACCCGAAACTACTCGCCACGTATGACTGTTGCAAGGAGCAACCCAAGCAACCACCTCAACGTACCTATATCCACCGTCAGGCACGGGTTATGCATAACACTCATCATCTCATTAGCTCGAGCATTTACCACATTTAGTTTAGGTTTCTTATGTTATCCTAAACTAGTCATCATCTATCATCATTTCACGTTAGGGCCCTTAAAACGTGCACGTGTCATGGCAACCTAAAAAGGTCTAGTGTTCTAGATGAACAAGCCACATGTACATGCACATATCATCATTACATCATATCATTAACCACCGTTCATCATAACATATCATATCGTTAAACATATCATCACATATCATATCATAAACGTATTTACGGGGAAGCATTTTAGGCATAGGCATCGTCATCTTTAATCCCCGTGTACCTCCCATATCGACCCATCCACATTATAGGTTATACATTACCGTTATGGAGGTTATAGTTTATGAAACTATTTTTGTTGCACCCTCAGCGTGACAAAAGTAGTGTATCTTACCTGGTAGTAGTGTACGCGCGTAATGAAAGGCTAAAAGTGCTTAACAATAATCCCCGACACCTAAGATACATTAATATACGAAATATAAGTCATTTGGGACATTAAAGAGACTTGAAAACGAACTTAGATTTGTTCTTACGAACTTAATTCCATAAAACGAACTTAACTGCTTTCTGATAAAAAACGAACTTTAAATTCGTTTGCCAAACGAATTTAATCATCCACAAACGAATTTAAGCACCTTCAAACGAACTTAGACCACATAAAACGAATTTAGATGATCTGGAACGAATTTGAACTTCACTTCACACGAATTTAAACCTTACTTTGTGCATACGAATTTAAGTTCCATTTTCACAAACAAATTTAAACCCAAACGATTTTAGACTTTCAACAACAAACGAAAATGACCCCAAACGAAGTTAAACTTCGTTGGGCAAACGGAAATAGCCATCAGGAAACGAATTTAGCTATCAGGAACTTAACTTCGACCAGAATTCGTAAAACGACTTTGTTCTTCGATTTTTCCAGAAACGAACGACTTGGGCTGTTCCCAAAACATGTTTTTTGACATATATAAACCTCTTTTGATCATCAAGATCGACCTTAGACTTGTTATCATCGTTTTGACCATTAATTAACCAAAACATAATATAAACCCTAATTCTTTAAGAGTCTCTTTTTTTAAAATCAGATTTGAATCATTATAAAACAACCTTGAATCTGAAAATATAAGTAATAAATCGATGATTACCTGAACAAACAATGGCCGATCCAATTCAATACAAAACACTCGATTCGAATGACCAAAACTTGAAGATTTTGCTTAAGAAATCAAGAAGGGTTTGGAGAGGCCTAATGTGTGTTTAAGATTAGGGAAAATGGCTGAAACTAATCAGAGATTAGGCTACCCTAATCACAATTTTCGTTTTTTAACTTTACACCTTTGGCAAAACTAGTCCCTGAACTTCATATTGACTTTATTTCGCTTTAAAACACTTATTGGGGATACATATAACACACTAAAGCACTTTCGCACACTACAAAGGCCTTTTACACATCATTTAGTCCACTTTATTGTCACTCATTAAAGATAATTAAATCTCACATATCGGGCACATAAACATATAAACACACATTTTACCACATAACATATCACGGACTTAGAATTTGACCTAACGACGTTAGTCAACATATACGATTAAGTTTTGGGATGTTACAGCAATCATCCATCACGTCTTTGATTCACTTGATTACCTGAAAAGTGTACTAAAATGCGTCAACATAAAGTTGGTGAGTTCGTAGGTTTTGACTATAAGAAACAAGTGTCAGGATAACAACCGTTTAACCTTGATTCGATCAATAAACGACCATACAATGAACATATCGATCATACCACGAACTTGTAACCTTGGTTGACTAACCAAACGAACATATATCGAACTTGTAACCTTGGTTAAATAACCAACCGAACATAACCAATCGATCTTGTAAGCCTAGCGACCTTGTAACTTTGGCTAAATAGCCAAACGATTATACATACGAACATAACAACACATATACCTTGACTTACTCAACAAACATTTATATAAAATCTTGATATGATTAAACGAGCATATTGAAACGAACACAAGTATTTTAAGATTTAAGTAGTAGGAATTTCTACGACGTCTTGAAGTCTTTGTGCTGCAGTAGATAGTGTTTAAATGTGCTCAAGCTAACAGGCAAACTTGTTACAAGTTTCTGTAATTAGTTGCTGCCGAAGCTGTTAGAGTGTTTGGTCCAAAATATTACATGAAACAATAGTCTAGGGACAATTTTGTCAAC
>CM067171.1:131232527-131321544 GCA_034093135.1 Erigeron breviscapus | reverse complement strand
AAAAAAACAAAAAGGGGGGGGGGAAAGAGAAACTTTGAATGGGGCGAAAGACAAGAGAACGCCTTCCAAACACTTAAAGATATGCTATGTGATGCTCCTATTTTAACACTTCCGGATGGGATCGAAGATTTTGTGGTTTATTGTGATGCTTCGGGGCAAGGGTTGGGTTGTGTCCTTATGCAAAGGGGTAAAGTCATCGCTTATGCCTCTCGGCAATTGAAGGTGCATGAGAAGACTACCCGACACATGATTTGGAATTGGGGGCGGTTGTGTTTGCTTTGAAGTGTTGGAGGCATTACCTCTATGGCACCAAATGTGTGATTTATACCGATCACAAAAGCCTCCAACACATCTTCAACCAAAGTGAATTGAATATGAGGCAAAGGCGTTGGTTAGAACTATTTAGTGATTATGATTGTGACATCCGTTATCACCCGGGCAAGGCAAATGTAGTAGCCGATGCCTTGAGCCGAAAGGAGAGAGTGAACCAAGACGGGCTAGAGCTATGAGCCTCACGGTAGGGCCAACATTCGTGATCGGATCATTGAAGCCCAAATTCAAGCCACCCTACCGGAAAACTTTGGAAACGAAAACCTAGATGGCATGGAACAACTATTTGACCGAAAGAATGATAATGGACTATACATGGTTGAAAGACTTTGGGTTCCTATTTTCGGCGACTTAAGAACGCTTATTATGAATGAGGCTCACCTATCGCCTTATTCGGTCCATCCCGGGTCGGATAAGATGTACTTCGACTTGAAGGAATTATATTGGTTGCCGGGCATGAAGCGTGATGTGGCAAGGTATGTGAGTGAGTGTCTTACTTGCTTACAAGTCAAAGCCGATCACAAGAAGCCACCCGGATTGTTGGGTACAACCGGTGATGCCCGAATGGAAGTGGGAACATATCTCAATGGACTTTATCACTAAACTACCGAAGACGAGAAGCGGCAGAGACACGATTTGGGTGATAGTGGATCGGTTAACGAAGTCGGCTCACTTTTTAGCCATTCGTGAAACCGATAAATTTGACACTTTGGTTCGATTGTACATCAAAGAAGTAATATCTAAGCATGGAGTGCCGATTTCTATCATTTCGGATAGGGATGCCCGTTTTAAATCAAAATTTTGGGAAGCCTTTCAAAAAGCCATGGGTACTCGACTCGACATGAGCACGGCGTTTCACCCTCAAACGGATGGGCAAACCGAGAGAACCATTCAGACACTTGAAGACATGTTAAGGGCGTGTGCAATCGATTTTGGTGGAAGTTGGGAAGACCATTTGCCGCTAGTAGAATTTTCATACAACAATAGCTACCATGCTACCATTCAAATGGCACCCTTTAAAGCATTGTATGGTAGAGTATGTCGTTCTCCTCTAGCTTGGGCGGAAATTGGAGAAAGTCAACTTATCGGGCCGGAAATTGTGATTGAAACAACTAAGGTAATATCTCAAATTAAGGAGAACTTGCAATTGGCCCGTGAACGTCAAAAGAAGTATGCCGATGTGAGGCGAAGACCGTTGGAGTTTGAAGCTGGTGATTTTGTACTCTTGAAAGTGTCACCTTGGAAGGGCGTCGTACGTTTTGTGAAGCGGGAAAACTTGCACCAAGGTATATTGGTCCTTTCAAGATTCTTGAACGAGTCGGGAAAGTTGCTTATCGGCTAGAATTGCCTCAAGAGCTTAACGGTGTGCATGATGTGTTTCATATTTGTAACTTGCGCAAGTGTTTGGCGGATCCTACACATCATGTGCCTATGGATGAAATTAGGGTTGATTCGAACTTGAACTTTGTTGTAGAGCCGGTGGAGATTTTAGATCGTCAAGAAAAGAGACTCAAGAAGAAGCGCTACACCATTGTGAAGGTTAGATGGAATGCTAGACGTGGAGCCGAGTTCACTTGGGAGCGAGAGGATCACATGAAGTCTAAGTACCCGCATTTGTTTAATAATTAGGGTTTTGTTGAATTTCGGGACGAAATTCTTTTAACGGGGGAATAATGTAACATCCGTGAATTTTGACCCATTAACTTTATGTGAAATTTGACTAACAATCTTGTTTAATGAAATAGGTGGGTCGTTGGGTGAATTAAATGACAATGTGTGTTGGTCGGGTCGTTGTATGTGTAGTCGGTGTTTAAATGTGTAATTAGTTGTATTGTGGCTTGAGAGGGGAAACGGGTCGGCCCGTGGGTAGTCCATGACCCACCAGCCCCCAAGACCCATTTCTCCCCCCCTTATCCTTTTCCTCCCCTCTCATTTTCTTATCTATCTATCTCTTTCTCCCTTTCTCTAAAAAGCAAGGCAAGACCCCTTCCAATCTTCTTCACCATTCATTACATCAAACTAGTAGTGGATCGATTATAACACTAGGATCATCACCATCTATACCACATTAACGCCATATCGAAGAACCAAAGGTGGAAATCTTGCATCTTAACCATTTTGACCTAATTTCGGGTTTAAGCTCAAGAAGGTGTTTGTGTAAGTCTAAATTCAACCCATTTACTTCTATTTATGCTTGTACTTATGTTTCTAGTCGTTTTTATGGGATTTCCAAGACTTAAAATGGTAAAAATGGAAAATTAGGTTTAAATTAGGGTTTGAAGATTTGAGTATGATTTTGATGTTTTGGATCAAGTTTGTGGATTGGGTTATGTTTAGTTATGGTTAGTGGTGTTTATTTACTCTTCAAATCAAGTTATAAGGCTTTACAAATCGATTTGGGTTGGTTTGGGTCGTGTTTTAGGGTTTTGGTATTGTTCTTGCTGCTGCTGGTGTTCTGGCCAGAACTGGGCCACTGCGGCGCAGTGGCTTAGGCTAGCCCACTGCGGCGCAGTGGCTAGGGACTGGTCAGTTTGGAATTTAGCTCACTGCGGCGCAGTGAGCTTGGCAAAGGCTCACTGCGGCGCAGTGCATTGTTTCTGGTCCTGGTTCAGTTTAGCCACTGCGGCGCAGTGGGCATAGTTCTGGCCCACTGCGGCGCAGTGGATGGTCACTGTGTTTATATGTGTGTCGAGTTTCAACTTGTTTGAGAATGTATAGTTGACATTACGGTATTATGATGTATAATTATAGGTTGTGGACGTGTGGACCCCATTACTCGTTTGTAATCTTATACTAGCTTCTTTGCCGGACAAGGTGAGTTTCGTATCTCCCTACTCGCTTGAGATTCGGGCTGAAAAGTGTAAACCTGGCGTGTTTACTTGCATTGTTGATTGATTGATTGATTGATTGTCTTGATTGTTGGATTGATGTGACGGTTCTTTTCATTTGATTGACTTGGTTTATGTGTTTGTCAAGTATTACTTTTACATTAGGATAGACGTACATACATGGAAGTCGGTTATGCCTTCATTGAGTTTTGGATGTGGTGGGAAGGCTGCGGGTGACCCTATATATAAGCATCTGGGACTTGAAGAAAGTAGAATCCTTTGAAGTATATGTACGTATAGTTGGCTTAAATTATGGTTGTTGGCTTATGTGGGATGAATGTTGATAATTGGCTTATGTTGGATGAATATTGATTGTTGGCACAGGTTCATCGTATATTGATTGTTGGTTCATGATTTATGCATTTACATTCGATTGTAAGCATTGCATACATTGTTGATGACCCTCGGCAGGGGATTGCCGACATCCTGGTGCATAGATGTATGCACCCATTTTGGATGTAGTTCCTGACCCCGAGTATATAGACGTATATATCTCGATGATTTTGAGATACAGCCTTGTCCATTGCGATGGCAGAAGGGTATCGTTGCATACGTGATTGAAGGTCACGCTTAGGATAGGCATGTTTGCTTATTCATACTTTTGGCACTTACATTGATACGCATATCATTTGTGCATTCTCATTACACATTTTCTTGTCTTGTGTAATCTTGTTGTTGGACGATGTTGTGTTATGTGGAGGCTCACTGTAAGGCATGTCTAGCCTCTATTCTTATATGTCGATTATTGATGTTGGTTCTTTACGAACCATTTCTACGAACTCACCAACCTTGTGTTGACTATGCTTAGTACACTTTTCAGGTAATCAGGTTCTCCCAGGGCGTGGAGTTTAGTTGCTTGGCTTGCTGTAAACCCGGTCTATGGACTTCATGGATCAAGGATTCATTGGCCTGCCTTTTGCATTATACTTAGGATTGTTTGCCATCTTTGGATGTTATTATGTAACCTTGATGGCTATTTGCTCCTGTTGTATTTTGATACTTGCTTTGTTATGTTTTGGATTCACCGAATCTATATTTGCATTTAGATTGTTCTATTGTAATTCCACCTGGTGCTATGTGTTTTCCGTGATATTCCGAGCCTCGGCTTGGGGTGTTACAATAATAGAACAATAGAAGATAGAGTAATACAAATTACACATTGTTTAGAACAAACTAAAATACAATTCTTAGATTTCTCAGGAAATTATAGTATTAAATATGATATGCCACAAATAGTAATAAATCCTGAAAATATAAAATCACGAGATTTTGTTATAGGATTAAATTTTATCTTTAATTTACAGGGATCAATTACAATTTCAAAAAATATGATTACACTTAGTAAAAATACATACAGTTATCCTACACTTAGATATACACAGACATCAGAGTTTGCACAGAAGCGTGGTGGACAAGGAAATTTAGAATTTTTAAAACACAAAATCAAAATTATTCACCAAAAGTAGAAAATGAAGCCATAAAACTATTAACAGAATTCATGTCACATGAATTAGAGAAAGGTAAAGATGTTAGTAAAAGTATAAATTATCCTATGATATTACATTTAGAAAAAAGAGGATTAATAGGAGAAGATATTAAAAAATCAACAGTGAAATATACTTGTAAATTTAAACTAAAGAATTCAGACATTATAATTAGAACAGCAAATATAGAATATAGCCCTTTAGATAAAGAAGAATTTAGAAAACAAATACCAGAAATGTTAGAACAAAAATTGATTAGAAAATCTGAAAGTCCTCATAGATCAGCAGCTTTTGTAGTAAGAAACCATAGTGAAATTAAAAGAGGAAAAGCTAGAATAGTATATAATTACAAAAGATTAAATGATAATACAGAAGATGATGGATATAATATTCCAAATAAAGATAGTTTAATTAATTTAATACAGAAAAAGAAAGTATTTTCAAAATTTGATTTAAAATCAGGATATAACCAATTACAGTTAGAAGAAAATTTTAAACCATGGACAGCTTTTACATGCTCTGAAGGACAATTTGAATGGAATGTTCTTAGTTTTGGTCTAAAGAATGCACCATCAATCTTTCAAAGATTTATGGATAATATATTTCTTAAATATGATTTTTGTTTAGTTTATATTGATGATATTTTAGTTGCCAGCGAAACAGTGCAGGAACATGAAGACATTTACAACAGATCTTCGAAGAGATTAAAAAGAATGGTATAGTAGTTTCAAAAAGAAAAATGGAATTATTTAAAAGAAAAATATCGTTTTTAGGATTAGAAATAGGTAACGGTAAAATAGAATTACAACCACATATTTCTACAAAAATATTAGAATTTCCAGAAAAATGTGAAAATCTTAAACAAATTCAAGCATTTTTGGGATTAGTTAATTATGCTAGAAAATTTATCCCAAATCTTTCAAAATTAGTAGGACCATTATATAGTAAAACAACAAAAAATGGTCAAAGACATTTTAACACAGAAGATATAAAATTAGTTAAAACAATTAAAGAAGAAGTAAAAAAGATAAAACCATTAGAATTACCATTAGTAACAGATTATATAATTATAGAAGTAGACGGATGTAAAGAAGGATGGGGAGCAGTTCTTCTTAGTAAACCCGATCAATATAGCTCTAAAAATACAGAAAAGATTTGTTCATATACAAGTGGAAATTTTAATAAAGCAGGAACAAATTGGACAAGTTTAGATTTTGAAATACAAGCATTAATAAATGCAATAGAAAAATTTAAAATATTTTTACATAAAGAATTTACAGTTAGAACAGATTGTGAAGCAATAGTAAAATTTATTAAAAATGATCAAAGTAAAAAGGTTAATAGAACAAGATGGGTAAATCTACAAAATATTATACAGGGATGCGGTTATAAAATAAATTTTGAACATATTAAAGGAAAAAATAATGGAATAGCAGATATGCTATCTAGAAACATTAACAGATTATTTGATGCAGATGGATCCAAAGGATAAAGGAAAAAGAAAACTTATACAGCCTAGACAGATAAAGAGAGTTTCATCATCTATGGAAACCCGTACAGAAATCAACAGAGAAGATAGATTAATGCAATCAAGCATGAAGGCATTAAACTCTCTACAGACAGAAATGATAAACAGTCAACAAAATACACCAGGATTAGAAGACATAAAAATCTTCCAATCACAAATTCCTACAGTTTATCCCAATCCTCATTTGAGGATTAGACCACAGTTTCAACAGTATAAAAATACACAAGGAAGGCAGTTTGAAACAGCAACTCCTTCATATGTGTCACAGTCTAAACAGCCTACAGATTGTAACATCCCAAAACTTAATCGTTCATGTTGACTAACGTCGTTAGGTCAAATTATAAGTCCGTGATACGTTTGTGTGGAAATATGTGTTTATATGTTTATGTGCCCTATATGTGAGATTTAATTATCTTTAATGAGTGACAATAAAGTAGATTTAATGATGTGTAAAAGGCCTTTGTAGTGTGCGAAAGTGCTTTAGTGTGTTATATGTATCCCCAATAGGTGTTTTTAAGCGAAATAAAGTCGATATGAAGTCCAGGGACCAATCTTGCCAATGTTGGAAAGTTAAAAACGGGTTAAGTGATTAGGGAAACCTAATCTCTCATTAGTTGCAGCCATTAATCATAATTAAGTCAAGAAAAACAAGTTCCTTCAATCCTTCTTGAATTTCTTAAGCAAATCTTCAAGTTTTGGGTCAATCGATCGTGTGTTTTGGTATTGGTTTGGATCGGTCATTGTATTATCAGGTAACTAATGATTCATCGATGTATTTACAGATTTAAAGGTCATAAATTGATGTTTCAGATCTGATTTTAAAAGGGTTTTTGTTTAATTAGGGTTCATGTTGTGTCTTTGGCTAAATAATGATCTAAACGGTGTCAAACGAGTTTGTAATCGATATGAATGATCAAAATATGTTTAACAATGTCAAAATCATGTTTTGGGTGAAGCCCAAGTCGTTCGTTTCTGGAAAAATCGAAGAACAAGTCGTTTTATGATTTCTGGACGAAGTTAGGGTTTTCTGAGCTTAAGTTCGTTCCTGATGATTCCAAACGAACTTCAAATTCGTTTTTAAGGTTCTAAGTTCGTTTTAGTATCCCTAAATTCATTTTAAGTTGAAGCCTAAGTTCGTTTGAACATTGCTAAGTTCGTTTGGCATGAAATGGAAGTCTAAGTTCGTTTATGTGTTAAATTCGTTTCTGGAATCTATGTTCGTATGATCAAACGAAGATGAACTTCGTTTGAGGTCTAAATTCGTTTTTGGAAACTTAAATTCGTAAGGTGTAATGCTAGTTCGAATTTGGTCAGCCTTTAAGTAGTGCTAAGATTTATTTTAATGTCCCAAATGACTTATACTTCATATGTTAATGAACGATAGGTGTCGGGGGATTACTATTAAGCACTGTTAGCTTTGTTTGTGCGCACATACTACTAACAGGTAAGATACACTACTTTTGTCACGCTGAGGGTGCAACGAAAATGGTTCGTAAACTATAACCTCCATAACAGTAATGTATAACTCATAGGTGGTTGGGTTGATATGGGAGGTACTCGGGGATTAATGATGACGATGTTATGCCTAAAATGTTTCCCCGTACATGTGGGTATGATGAACGGTGGTTAATGATATGTTTACGATATGATATGTTATGATGAACGGTGGTTAATGATATGTTGTAATGTTGTTATGTGCATGTATATGTGGCTTGTTCATCTAGAACACTAGACCTTTTTAGGTTGCCATGACACGTGCACGTTTTAAGGGCCCTAACGTGAAAAGATGATAGTATGGATTAGTTTAGGTTAAAGGTGGAAATCTAAGCTAAATATGATAAATGCTCGAGCTAATTAGATGTTAAGTGTTATGCATAACCTGTGCCTTACGGTGGTAATAGGTACATCGTGCCTTACGGTGGTAATAGGTACGTATAAATCGTGCCTTACGGTGGTAATAGGTACGTATAAATCGTGCCTTACGGTGGTAATAGGTACGTATAAATGGTGCCTGACGGTGGTAATAGGTACGTCATGCCTGACGGTGGTCATAGGTACGTTAAAATGGTTGCTCGGGTGGCCCCTTGCAAAAAGTCATATGTGGCGAGTAGTTTCGGGTGGCCTGATGACCCACCTAATGTCATGAACATAGCGTGCTACTCATGGATAGACATTGTCTTTCCTTAAAAACGGTAACTTCGGTTACAACTTAACGAGGTGAATCAAAGTGATCAAATTGATTAGGCACGCTTAGGGTCATGAACTCTATGCTTATATGTGATGTGGATATGTTTATACGGTGGTATGAATGCCTAATTAAAATGACGTAATGCTTTAAAGTGACGATTTAAATGGACGAAATGTTTTGCTTAAACCTGGTGTTATCTTACTTAGCTTTATAGCTAACACTTATTTCTTTTAATGTGTTGACACCCCTCAGGTTAGGCAGTGAGATGACGTGTGAAGCTTTGGCGAGAGATGGGTAGATGATCAAGCTGGCTTTAGTTTACCCAATAGCTTCGCATAGACCTTATGTTATTGATTTCCTTTATGGAACTTATGTAATGACTATGTTATGATTGCTTTATGTTGGGCAATCTTATGGATTTCTTTTATTACAGATTTGATGCTATTAGTAACACCACCAATGTTTTCTCAACTGTTTTCCTTAGTTGAGTATTTTTCCTAAATCGTTTCCGCATGATTTAACGCCGTTAGGCGAAATTTTTGGAAATCCATATTTTTACGAAACGGGTGTTACAATTTGGTATCAGAGAAGTAGTTTAAGTGAACCAAGGCCTATTGACCATAGGATTTGGACTTAAACTTAGGATATGCTTGCTAGGTACTCGTAGGATGCCTTAGCTAGTGATGACATGTAATGTAGGATGGGTTGGGATGAGTGCGAGTGTGATAAGGCTTATGAGATGTTTATGTTACGATGATATGATTTAGCCTTATCCCAACGAACTTTTGTTTTATTTCGCGCTTATCGACTCCACCATTTTATTGAAGGAAAATGGTTAACACTCGCAACCGCAACATCCAACGTGACGGAGCAACTGCCAGCGTTACTCCACCTGTCCATCCAGGTGCAGTTGCTACTAATGCTGCTGCTACTGCTGCTGCAGCTAACGTGAATAGAAATCGAGTGAATCCTCAGCAGGTCAATCGGCAAGGCTCGTTAGGCCCTATGCCTCCACCTCCTGGTAATCAACCCATAGTTAACGAAGCAGTGGTGGAGCAAATCCCAAATGCAGCTGAATTGTACAATCTTGTGCTGACTCTCCAGGCCCAGTTAGCACAGACTCAGGAGCAGCTGAACAACGCTCTTGCCGAAAATGCTGAAGGAACTGATGGCAATTTCTCAGTGCCTTCTCACCACACTGAGCTACCAGTTAATAATGTAGTCGTTCCCCCTGTTAATGTTGATGTGGCTCCTCCTAATGTAGTTCAAGCTCCTCGATTCAAGTTCGAAAGTTTTCAAAAGTGCGGAGCTCAGAAATTCTATGGAACACTTAATGCAGTGGGTTGCATGGAATGGCTTGATGATACTGAGATGGTTTTTGAAGCTTGTGATTGTCCTGAGGATAAGAAAGTGTTGTGTGCTAGCAGGATGCTGAAAGAAGGTGCTCGGGACTGGTGGAAGAGCATTACCATTTCGATGACTCCAGCTATGGTATCTGCTATTACGTGGGCTAACTTCAGACAGAAATTTATTGAAGAGTATATTGGAGTTCATGAGCAGAGAAAAATGGAAAAAGAGTTTCGTGCCCTGAAGGCTGAAGTGGGAAAAATTAATGATTATGCTCGTTCCTTTATGGAAAAGATGAAATTTGTGGGTCATCTATTCAGAACTGATGCAGATCAAGTCGCCTGCTATGTCGATGGTTTACCTCCAAGTTATCGAGGTATTTGTAGGCAGCATAAGACTCTAACTGAAGCAATCAAAGAATCTAAAAAGCTTGATGATGATTTTGCTGCGGATAAGAAAGTTGAAAAGAAAGAGGATGAGAAGAAGTCTGGCAATAAGAGGAGGTTTGGTGGGTCAAATCATTTTGGTAAGAAGTTCAAGGGATCTTCGTCCTCTGACAAGGGAAGGGCAGACAAGGATGGAAAATGGTGCCCAGGCTGCAAATCTATCCATTCTGGTCAGTGTTCTACAAAGACCCGCAGGTGCAATAGGTGTGGAACTCAGGGTCATACCATTGATCAATGCACTGACAAGGCAAGATGTTATAAATGTGGAGACACCAAGCACCGTATTGCAGACTGCCCGCAGATGAAGAAAGATGAGGGAAAGAAGGCAGAAGCTTCCCAGGCCAAAGCCCGTGCTTTTCAGATGACGGCTGAGGAGGCAAAAGACGATGATCAGGTAGTTACTGCTACCCTTATTGTTAACTCCAAACCTGCTAATGTGATATTTGATTCTGGTGCGAACAAATCTTTTGTGTCTACTCTGTTTGCTCCTAAGTTAGACATGACTACTAGTTCTTTACGGTGCCCTATAGAAGTAGAAGTGGCTAATGGTGCAACGTCTATTATTCGGGAAGGTTACTCTGATTGTCCTTTAGAAATAGAGGGTCATTTGTTTACTGCTAACCTGTTACCCGCTACCATTCCTAGTTTTGATGTTGTTCTCGGTATGGACTGGATGTCGAAAAATGATGTTGTCGTATTATGTGCAAAGAAAATAGTTCGTATCGCTACCCCTGACGGAAAAGGTGTTTGTGTCTATGGTGACAAGAAGCCGGGAAATGTTAAGGTGATCTCGATGATGAAAGCACTTCGTTGTATACGGCAAACTAAGTCACATTTTCTAGCTTATGTCATCGATTCTCGTATCGCGAAGCCTACAGTTTCTGATGTTGAAGTTGTTTCCGAGTTTCCAGATGTTTTCCCTGAAGATCTTCCAGGTCTTCCTCCTGACCGTGAGGTTGAGTTTTCTATCGACCTTATTCCTGGTGCTACTCCTGTAGCCAAAGCTCCCTATCGATTAGCTCCGACGGAGATGAAGGAGTTAATGACGCAAATTCAGGAACTTTTAGATAAAGGTTTCATTCGTCCGAGTTCCTCTCCATGGGGTGCTCCTATCCTTTTCGTAAAGAAGAAAGACGGATCCATGCGCATGTGTATCGATTATCGTGAGCTGAATAAAAGAACGGTGAAGAATAAGTATCCACTCCCTCGCATTGATGATTTGTTCGATCAACTTCAAGGTGCTTCCTATTTTTCGAAGATCGACTTACGATCTGGCTATCATCAACTGAAGGTTGAAGAGGAAAGTGTAGCCAAAACAGCGTTCCGAACTCGTTATGGTCATTACGAGTTCCTTGTCATGCCATTCGGTTTGACAAATGCTCCAGCGAAGTTTATGGATTTGATGAACCGTGTCTGTCGACCGTTTTTGGATCATTTCGTTATCGTCTTCATCGACGACATTCTTGTGTATTCAAAGTCGGAAGAGGAACATAGAGAGCATTTGAGGGCTGTCTTACAAGTCCTCAGAGAGAAAAAGCTATATGCTAAATTCTCCAAATGCGAGTTCTGGCTAAAGGAAGTTCATTTCCTCGGCCATGTCGTCTCCTCGGATGGTATAAAAGTGGATCCTGCAAAGATAGAAGCGGTGTCAAAGTGGGAGCAGCCTAAGTCTCCTACAGAAATAAAGAGTTTTCTCGGTTTGGCTGGTTATTATCGACGTTTCATTCAGGATTTCTCGCGCATTGCCAAACCAATGACTGAATTAACGAAGAAAGGTGTGGAATTTGTATGGACTGATGCTCAAGAGAAAGCCTTCACAACGTTGAAAAAGAAGTTGTGTGAAGCTCCAGTCTTAGCCTTACCCGAAGGAACAGATGATTTAGTGGTTTATAGTGACGCATCCATCACGGGGTTAGGGTGTGTACTAATGCAACGAGACAAAGTTATCGCTTACGCCTCTCGACAGCTGAAGCCTCATGAGCGGAACTATCCTACTCATGACCTTGAGCTGGCTGCGGTTGTTTTTGCTCTGAAGTTGTGGCGACATTATCTGTATGGTACAAAGTGTACCCTTTATACGGATCATAAGAGCTTACAGTACGTGTTTACTCAGAAGGACATGAATGTTAGACAACGGCGGTGGATGGAGTTATTAAAGGATTACGATTGTGAAATTAAATATCACCCAGGCAAGGCTAATGTGGTTGCTGATGCCTTAAGCCGCAAAGGATATGCGAAGAGTAGATTATGTGCGATGATTACAAAGATTGAGTCGAATTTACTGGAACCTATTCTATTAGCTCAAATCGAAGCGTTAAAGGATGATAATGTGGAAGCGGAGTCTATTGGGAAAAAGAAGAAGAACAGACTCCAAATGGAAGAAAATAGTCGTGGCCTTCGAACTTACAAAGGTAGAATATGGGTTCCCCTCTATGGAGGCAATCGTGAGTTAGTAATGGATGAAGCTCACAAAACTAAGTATTCTGTACACCCTGGTGCCACAAAGATGCATGCAGATTTGAAGCCTATTTATTGGTGGCCCAGTATTAAGAACGATGTAATGATGTACGTACAGAAATGTTTGACGTGTGCGAAGGTGAAAGCTGAACATCAAAAGCCTTACGGGAAGTTTCAGCAACTCGAGATCCCTGAGTGGAAATGGGATCGTATTACGATGGATTTTATAACCAAGCTTCCAAGAACGCCTCGTGGTCATGATATGATATGGGTTATTGTCGATCAATTAACGAAGAGTGCTCACTTTCTCCCAGTTCGTGAGACTGCCCCTATGGAAAACTTCGCTACGATGTATATTGATGAAGTGGTTACTAAACATGGTGTTCCGTTATCGATTGTGTCCGATCGTGATGCTCACTTTGTTTCCAAATTTTGGAAGAGTTTTCAACGGGAATTTGGTACTCAAGTTCGTTTGAGCACAGCCTATCACCCGCAGACCGATGGGCAAAGTGAAAGGACTATTCAAACGCTCGAAGATATGCTCAGAGCTTGTGTGATGGATTATGGTGGTTCGTGGGATAAACACCTACCTCTTATTGAGTTTGCGTATAACAATAGTTATCATGCGAGCATTGGAATGCCACCGTATGAGATGTTATATGGTAGAAAGTGTCGGACTCCTAGTTGTTGGTTGGAGCCCGGGGAAAAGCAATTTGCTGGACCCGAAGTAGTACAAATTACGGCCGATAAAGTTAATGTTGCAAAGAAAGCCCTGCGTATTGCTCGCGAAAGGCAAAAGTCATATGCCGATAAGAAAAGGAGGCCGTTTGATTTTAAAGAAGGTGAAATGGTTTTACTCAAGGTGTCGCCTTGGAAAGGTGTATTACGATTTGGCAAACGAGGAAAGCTAAGCCCTAGATTCATTGGACCTTTTAAGATCATTAAAAAGGTTAATGAACAGGCATTTCAACTGGAATTACCTCCAGAACTTCGTGGAATTCACAACACATTTCATGTGTGTTACCTACGTAAGTGCTATGCGAATGAAACGGATGTCATTCCACTCGAGGACGTAAGTATTAATCCCAACAAGCAGATTGTCGATGAACCTGTTGCTATAATGGGAAGGAAACAAAAGAAGTTACGACGAAAGACTATCGATCTAGTTCTCATAAAGTGGAAACACAATCACGGCGAAAGTATGACTTGGGAGACCGAGTCCGTAATGCGGGAGACCTATCCCCACCTTTTTGATGCTGAAGTGATTCCGGGGACGGAATCCTCTTAAGGGGGAGGTAATTGTAACATCCCAAAACTTAATCGTTCATGTTGACTAACGTCGTTAGGTCAAATTATAAGTCCGTGATACGTTTGTGTGGAAATATGTGTTTATATGTTTATGTGCCCTATATGTGAGATTTAATTATCTTTAATGAGTGACAATAAAGTAGATTTAATGATGTGTAAAAGGCCTTTGTAGTGTGCGAAAGTGCTTTAGTGTGTTATATGTATCCCCAATAGGTGTTTTTAAGCGAAATAAAGTCGATATGAAGTCCAGGGACCAATCTTGCCAATGTTGGAAAGTTAAAAACGGGTTAAGTGATTAGGGAAACCTAATCTCTCATTAGTTGCAGCCATTAATCATAATTAAGTCAAGAAAAACAAGTTCCTTCAATCCTTCTTGAATTTCTTAAGCAAATCTTCAAGTTTTGGGTCAATCGATCGTGTGTTTTGGTATTGGTTTGGATCGGTCATTGTATTATCAGGTAACTAATGATTCATCGATGTATTTACAGATTTAAAGGTCATAAATTGATGTTTCAGATCTGATTTTAAAAGGGTTTTTGTTTAATTAGGGTTCATGTTGTGTCTTTGGCTAAATAATGATCTAAACGGTGTCAAACGAGTTTGTAATCGATATGAATGATCAAAATATGTTTAACAATGTCAAAATCATGTTTTGGGTGAAGCCCAAGTCGTTCGTTTCTGGAAAAATCGAAGAACAAGTCGTTTTATGATTTCTGGACGAAGTTAGGGTTTTTCTGAGCTTAAGTTCGTTCCTGATGATTCCAAACGAACTTCAAATTCGTTTTTAAGGTTCTAAGTTCGTTTTAATATCCCTAAATTCGTTTTAAGTTGAAGCCTAAGTTCGTTTGAACATTGCTAAGTTCGTTTGGCATGAAATGGAAGTCTAAGTTCGTTTATGTTAAATTCGTTTTCTGGAATCTATGTTCGTATGATCAAACGAAGATGAACTTCGTTTGAGGTCTAAATTCGTTTTTGGAAACTTAAATTCGTAAGGTGTAATGCTAGTTCGAATTTGGTCAGCCTTTAAGTAGTGCTAAGATTTATTTTAATGTCCCAAATGACTTATACTTCATATGTTAATGAACGATAGGTGTCGGGGGATTACTATTAAGCACTGTTAGCTTTGTTTGCGCGCACATACTACTAACAGGTAAGATACACTACTTTTGTCACGCTGAGGGTGAAACGAAAATGGTTCGTAAACTATAACCTCCATAACAGTAATGTATAACTCATAGGTGGTTGGGTTGATATGGGAGGTACTCGGGGATTAATGATGACGATGTTATGCCTAAAATGTTTCCCCGTACATGTGGGTATGATGAACGGTGGTTAATGATATGTTTACGATATGATATGTTATGATGAACGGTGGTTAATGATATGTTGTAATGTTGTTATGTGCATGTATATGTGGCTTGTTCATCTAGAACACTAGACCTTTTTAGGTTGCCATGACACGTGCACGTTTTAAGGGCCCTAACGTGAAAAGATGATAGTATGGATTAGTTTAGGTTAAAGGTGGAAATCTAAGCTAAATATGATAAATGCTCGAGCTAATTAGATGTTAAGTGTTATGCATAACCTGTGCCTTACGGTGGTAATAGGTACGTATAAATCGTGCCTTACGGTGGTAATAGGTACGTATAAATCGTGCCTTACGGTGGTAATAGGTACGTATAAATCGTGCCTTACGGTGGTAATAGGTACGTATAAATCGTGCCTTACGGTGGTAATAGGTACGTATAAATCGTGCCTTACGGTGGTAATAGGTACGTATAAATCGTGCCTGACGGTGGTAATAGGTACGTTAAAATGGTTGCTCGGGTGGCCCCTTGCAAAAAGTCATATGTGGCGAGTAGTTTCGGGTGGCCTGATGACCCACCTAATGTCATGAACATAGCGTGCTACTCATGGATAGACATTGTCTTTCCTTAAAAACGGTAACTTCGGTTACAACTTAACGAGGTGAATCAAAGTGATCAAATTGATTAGGCACGCTTAGGGTCATGAACTCTATGCTTATATGTGATGTGGATATGTTTATACGGTGGTATGAATGCCTAATTAAAATGACGTAATGCTTTAAAGTGACGATTTAAATGGACGAAATGTTTTGCTTAAACCTGGTGTTATCTTACTTAGCTTTATAGCTAACACTTGTTTCTTTTAATGTGTTGACACCCCTCAGGTTAGGCAGTGAGATGACGTGTGAAGCTTGGCGAGAGATGGGTAGATGATCAAGCTGGCTTTAGTTTACCCAATAGCTTCGCATAGACCTTATGTTATTGATTTCCTTTATGGAACTTATGTAATGACTATGTTATGATTGCTTTATGTTGGGCAATCTTATGGATTTCTTTTATTACAGATTTGATGCTATTAGTAACACCACCAATGTTTTCTCAACTGTTTTCCTTAGTTGAGTATTTTTCCTAAATCGTTTCCGCATGATTTAACGCCGTTAGGCGAAATTTTTGGAAATCCATATTTTTACGAAACGGGTGTTACACAGATTCCATATTTTTTGGAAACTATGCACTTCAAAAGTGTACAGATATAAACAGAAAGTTTAGACCTCTTGTAGGTGTAGAACTTACAGAAAAACAACAGTGTTTAGTAGATAATCTTTGGCATGTCCAAACTATGCCAAATGCAGCATCCTTTAAAGTACAGATTTTAAATGCTTTAAGCATTTATTTTAGTGAACAGACCATAAAACAGTCTGAACAGCAACAGAAAAAATTTACTCATTATGTTATATTTCGAGGATCAAAACTTGGAATCTTTAACAAATGGGAAACAGTTGTACAGCATATACAGGTTCCAAAACCTTTGTATAAAGGTTTTTACAGTTTTACAGATGCTTTAACAGCAGCTAGAAACCAGTTTGGTTTAACAAATTATTTTATAGAACCTGAAGAGGTTAAATCTTTTGCAGAAATGGCAAAAACTCATCCTGAGCAAATTATTAAAGCTCAAGAAGAAATGATTGCCCATTTACAAAAACAAATTTTAGAACAAAAAACAGATGTAGAAATTTCACAATACAAAATAGAAAATAAAGTTTTAAAAGAAAAAGAAAAAATACTTTTAGAAAAGTTAGAAGTTCTTCAAAGAAAGATTGAAGAAAAAGAAAAAGAAACAAACACATTCATCTACAGAGATCTCGATAGTTTCAGAGCAAGGCTCTTAGACATTCCTTTTCAAGAAACTTTAAAGCCACTCATAGAAGAATTTCCAGAAGCAAAGCAAATTATAGCAGATAAAGTTCGAAGAGAATTTCCTTTAGTTCTCTTTGATTTACAATTGGAAATACTGGATATAGCCTTCAAAGAAAAACACTATAATGGTGTAAAGGTAGTACAAAGTTACAGAGATGAAGAATTTTCATTCATGTTACTACAGATCAATTACGACCAAACAAGCATGACAGATGATCAAATAGCTACATTCTATCATTATGGAATGATAGACTATTTTGAATTTAAATACAGCAGAAGGGTAGAAAGTTTGCTTAATAAATTAGGCGAAAAAATACTTCTAACAGCAGGAAATATAGCCACCCAAAGTATGGAAACAGTTGGGTGTAAAATCCTTTCTTCTTTCCCAGAAATGGATAATCACACTTATAGACCTGCAAGAAAAAGAATCTTTGTTAGTGAAATACCAGAAAATAGACAAAGATTAAAACAAGCAAATTGCAGTTCCAACATAGAAGTAGAATGGTGGCAATATCGTCAAGATGAAATTATAACTTCAAATCCACAAGAACAAACAAGATTAGCAACAAAATGGATAACAGAAGGACAGAAAACACCATTAGTTGATAGAAGAAAAATTCCACGTCCAAAAATTTCTCCATACAAATTGTTAGCAGAAGGACATTACATTCAAATATGGGGACATAGCCATTGGCAGATGACCTTACCATTTGTAGGAGAAAGTGAACAGATTAATATTGAAGATATATTCAATACAGAAGAAGTAAATCATGAAGACAATGAAGATGTACATTCACCCGTATCCATCGACAGTACACACAGAGACTTCTAGAAGATGACGTAAGCAATGACGTTTTAATCCCAATAATTCAAGATTCAGTGGACGACATAGTGGACGACATATTCTTTTTAAAGTTTGTCTTTTTGTAATCAATAACTTTTCTTTTATCGTGCACGTCAATTTATAATAATTAGATTGTATTGTAATGCCTATATAAGGCACCTTATGTTTCAGTTGTAAACACACACAACTAGTTCATATCAATAATAATTTTCAAGTTCTTATGGCAGCTTAATTTCCTATCCAAGTCTCTTAGTTCAAATCCCTTATTCCCTTAAATCCCTTTAGCACTTCATAATATATCCTACCAAAAACATCAAAAAACTATAAAAAAAAATAAAAAATAAAATAAATATATATTAATAATAATCATCCTTCGTCTTAATCATCCGCTGTGTATACATCCCTGTAAGTACTCTTAAACTATGTATATATGTATTAAACAATATATATTATATATTATATGTTTATTTTAAATTAACAATTAATATAAATTTATCTATAACTATATATATTAGGATATGTAAATAATAACTATTAATATATATAATATATATATATGTATATATTTTTAGTGGTTTAACGGAAACCCAAAAAATCCGCCATACCCCCCTTATTGGTATCAGAGCATAAAATCGGTTTTAGGATCTAAAAGACTAGGATAGGCTCATTGGAACTGCAATTTGCTTGTTTTAATCTTTGTCTATTTTCTGGTATTTCACTAACAAAGATTCTTTTTCTTGCAGGTCTATAAGTGTGATTATCCATTTCTGGGAAAGAAGAAAGGATTTTACACCCAACTGTTTCCATACTTTGGGTGGCTATATTTCCTGCTGTTAGAAGTATTTTTTCGCCTAACAGAATTCATGTCACATGAATTAGAGAAAGGTAAAGATGTTAGTAAAAGTATAAATTATCCTATGATATTACATTTAGAAAAAAGAGGATTAATAGGAGAAGATATTAAAAAATCAACAGTGAAATATACTTGTAAATTTAAACTAAAGAATTCAGACATTATAATTAGAACAGCAAATATAGAATATAGCCCTTTAGATAAAGAAGAATTTAGAAAACAAATACCAGAAATGTTAGAACAAAAATTGATTAGAAAATCTGAAAGTCCTATAGATAGCAGTTTAGGTAAAATAAAACAAGTATTAAAGTAAAACAAATATAACAATAGGTTACTTTTCATTGAAAATCACCGTGTATCATGAAAATCATTGTACATCAATATATACTTGTGTTTCGTGAATCTTCGTGCATCAATTTTATCATGATCTAAGGGTCAAGATCTTGTCTTATTTGTTTTACATTAATACTTGTTTTACAATAACCAACCCCTATATATATATATATGGGTTGGTTTTATTGTAGGTTTCTTACCCGCTTAACATGCGATTGTTATAAACAACTATTCATGATGTTTAAACAATATGTTAAAGGAGTTGTTAATGTCTTGTTTATTTATAAATAAAATAAAAGTAAAACAATGTTAAATTCCCTTTGTGTGTTGGTATGTGCGTGTAGATATCTATAACCCTTATGACCCTTAGGGTTATAGAATTCGACTTCTACTAGCTACAGGAGTTCGAATTCTACTAGGTAGAATTGTAAGGGTTTCGGTTGGTTGCGGTCGTAAGCTTAAAGGTGCCTAGCAGATCCTTGGTTGAGGCATTGTTCGTGTACGCACTCTTGGAGGATTTCTACACTTGGAATCTTGTTTCGGAATCTTCTATCTCAATGTAACGAGGTTAGTTTGTATTTATTTAAGTTACTTATATTGCATGCATGTGTATCTTGGGCAAGATATGTCAAATTAGATTTAATAGTTTATTAACATGCTTTCGTTGCTTACTCTGATTTAATAAGTTGTTTTATTAAATATAAAAAAAAAATTGTCATTCAAATCGGATTATCCAATGACTCATTTATGTTATTCGGTTAATAAAATCCCAACAGTAGGTTATTCACTGTATAGATGAGGGAAAGATAATTTAAGGATACCCTTTTAAAAAAGAACACGAGAATAATTATGGATCACACATTTCATACCCCTTATTAAGATAATAAAATTCTATTTAATTCATTAAAAAACTTTTATCTCAAGAATCGTACATCGTTAGACGAAAAAATATGGGTAGTCTTAAAATTTCGTCATCTTTTAATAGAGATGTGACTCGATATACTTTTGACGAATTTTAATTTTCATATTTTTTTGTTTGTACTTGTATACTTACACATGTGTCAAATATTTGTTTGCACATGTAAATTACTAAATGATCATATATACATACCAATGTCGGCTAAAGGCGGAACCCGTTCAATCCATGGCGGAGCCATGGTGGCTAAGGGCGGAGCCTCGTCACTCCATGGTAGAGCCATAGCGGCTAAGGGCGGAGCCCGTCATGTAGATTATCTCATCACGGATCACCCCTTATGATCTATTATCTTATGACCTATCACCTCCATCAGCTACTCATTATTAATACCCTTAAGGGCGGAGGCGCGAAGCCGCTTCAAATCACAATTTTTGGTTAACTTGTACATATGTAAGGTATATAACTTACACATGTGTAAATACAAAAAAAAACACAAAAATTAAAAAGTCGTCAAAAGTATATCGAGTCGCATCTCATTGAAAGATGAAATTTTAAGACTATCCGTACTTTCTTTCCGTCTAACGATGTACGGTTATTGAGATAAAATATTTTGAATGAATTAGATTAATTTTTATTATTTTAATAATAAGAATAAATATGTGGTCCAAAATGATCCTCATGTCCTTTTTAAAAAGGGTGATCTCAAAACGACTCACTCCGATAAATGTATATGTAGATACAAATATATATAGATATATCATGTGGGTATTAAGTGAAGGTATTTTACCGGCATCATAACCCTTACGGGGTGGGATGATGGGGATCCAATGTGGTTCCGGGGACAGGGTGCCCTCCTTTACCCTTTTTTTATAAGTATATATAACAAGAAGCTAGGTTGGATAAATAGTTAACACTTTTGCTTATGGAGACATAGGTCAAAGGTTATATCCTCATGCCTTGCAAGACTGAAGGTTCTTTTCTATCTTAAATAGAACTTGGAACCAGCCTCTATATCGTCGTGGTAAGGATAAGACTGTCTATATTCTAACCTCACCGTACACCGTCAAAACCCGTTGAAGATCGGATAGGTGTTTACTTACTTACTCTATTTACCAATATACTAAAACAGGATTAATGAGGTCTTGAGAAAACATGTGGCGTAATCCTTGATCGACACGTGTATTTTCTAATAACTATGTAATTATTTCATTTCTCTATATATATATAAACTTCTCTATCTTTCGGCGCTCATTCTCTATATATATATAATTCTCTATCTCCAAATGTATGTGGCACATCTCTCTTCGCCACATCATCTTTTTCCTACGTGTCAGCTATATGTCGTTTGCAACATCGTTTTGACATGTGACATCCATGTCAGCTTTATCCTAAGATCCATGTAACTATTATATCTCTTTAATATAAAAAAAATGCGTACACCATGAGTAGAACTCGTGTCCTTGTGTCCAAACAAAATAAAGAGATCGAATCCATCACTTGATCTATCTCCTGTTTGTTTCCTATGTCTCAAACATAAATTTAAGAACCTTTTACCCATATATGGAATAGTTGGGTTTTAAAAGCAATTATATAGTTGTTTCTTTTTTCATTCCAAATTTCTTTAGATCAATTAAACTATTAAATAAATTATTATTTATAAGTTTATTGGTCAGCTTATGTATAGTTTATGATTTAATTGATATTTTTTTACATATTTTATTAATTTATGATTTAATTGGTATTCATAATTTTTTTTTATCTCCAAGTGATAATGTGATATACTCCAGAGCTCACCACGACATTTTTTTTCTACGCGGCGTTTGTATGTTGAACGTCTGTTAAAACTTAACAAATCATCATTCAGTGAACAACCACATGTGCATCTATTTTGTTTATCAATTTAATAGAAACTTAAAAAACGTTCAACAAAATTAGAAGACATGACCTCTAACTTCTAATGTCAAACATAAACCACTTGACCTAATTACCTTCTTTAATATATTAATTGAATGTGAACAGTGTTTATGTTAAATCAATATATATATTTAAAGTATCAAAATTATAATGAAGTTGCTGTTAGAAGAGTTGGTTTTCGGATTTTTAAAGTTTTTAAGCACACAGGTTCGAATCTTTACAATTTTATTTTATTTTTTTTACTTTTAAGACTATTTCTTTTAAGTTTTTTAAAACTTTCGGTGGGATATAACATGGATTAGTGGCGTTTTGGCCACGTGTGAGCTTCTTAGAGAGGGTTTTTTTTTGTTAGTAGGAAGCTCTTTGTTTCATATTTTTTCAAAAAAAAAAATTGCAGTAACATTTATTTACTAGGGTTTTATCGTGGAAGGTGCTGCTTCTAAGGTTCCAATCGGTCAAGTAATTGCTATTGTTTCAATTGATTAAGGTAAACTTATTTGTTTCTTTCGGATTCTAATTGGTGATTTAAGTTATTTGGATTTTGTTGTCTTTGATTTTGGCTTGGAGACACAAATAAGGGTTTCCCCAAATTTTAATGGTTTCTTGAGTTAGTGACAAACCACAAAGGCTTATTTATATTCTTAAGTTTTTGAAATATTGTTATTCCTAACCACCATGTCCTGTTGTTTATTGTTTTTCCTCTTCAGTAAGCAATTAACACAAAAACGATGGTTTATGAACTGTTTTTGTAAGGTGTAAGTAAAATAACAGATTTCTCATAATTTCGGCGTTTTCTTTTTCGTCATTTGTTTTTCCTTTTGTTTTCTTTAAATATTGTTGGTATATGAACTATGATGATGACGATGAATCGGTTCCATTTTTCTTTTACAGGTTTTCTATCCGGTAGGAAAACGTTTTCAACGGTTCGTGTGTAAGACTGTAAGTAATTGCTTAAAGAGAAGAAAGAAATTACTTAATCTCTTATATTTGCACTTTTTTGACAATTAATTTTCTACCTTTTTAATCGCATCTTTTTAATTCTCATTAGTGATCTTACTATGATATTTGTCGTTTTTTCGTAATGGCTTTTATGGATTAATATACTTAACTTGTCTTGCGAATGCGAGTATTTGAATATTTCAAGACGTTAGTGATTCCGTTTCTATAAGCAACACAGGTATTGGTTTACTGATAAAGAGGATCCACCCTATATCAAGGCATAACAACAAGCAGTCACAAATAACACCACATCTGCTCTACAACTCTACAAGTCTGCCTGTTAAGAACAACGATCAATTGTCGGTATATTAACTGTGATGACCACTTATTCTTGACAGCTTCTCCATTAAATATCTGAAGTGCAACGGTAAAACTTATTCCGTGAAGAAAGGAAGGAAGCGGAAGATTCGTTAAGAAAGAAATGGTAAAAAAAATATGAAGAGTTAGATGCCCGCAGATTGCAACTCAAATCCATATATAAGACATTTTCGTCAATTCATGAATCCCTCATAAGTTAATCAGCACACTCATATTCAGATGATAAACAGCTAATACATGGATTTGAAAAGAGCAATTTATGCTTAACTATCAAGTACATGTTCTGTTTTTTAATAGACTTTGGTAATGCATTTCGTATACAACATGTAGTTTATTCTGCATTTTGCGGGGCCAACTGTGAGTTCTATCACCGTGTCTGCTATTTTTTCGTTATCAAATTTTAGTTAATCGTTACCTGACATGAAAGTTGATTTTTTTCAGTTACGCAACATTGTATCCAAATAAGTTGGTCACACACAGCAGGTACTACTAACAGTATTTGGTTTATCATTGCATAATAATGAAGTCGCGATAAATGCGACTTAAAACAATACATGGATTTTTAGTATCATTTTTTTCATGTGATGCAAGGAAAGGCTTAGATGCATTAGAGCCTATGTTCATAGTTATATACTTATATCATATAATCTAAAAGAAGTTTTGTGATAAAATGACTCATATATCGTTGATCGTTTTCCTTATTAGTGTCCAACGTGTGTTACCAGTAACATTAAGGTTGAACTGGCACGTTTGACTTCTAAGAAAGCCAACTATTGAATTTGTTTGCTTAATCTGATAAAAATGTAAGACAACCTAGATCTACATCTTTGGAACTTATGACTCTACAGTATAAGCCATTCTTTTTTTTAATAGCATTGTATAGTATAAGCCATTTGATGTATCAATATGCATTAAAGGTCATTAAGGTAGTTGCAACTTCCAAAGATGCGCCTAGACAATTTAACATTTGTATGAGTCAAAGAGTTATTCTCCAAGTCCCAATTGGTCTAGATGATATGAGTATACAATCTCCATTTTGAGATTTTGCTTTCTATACTGAAGTCATGAAAACACTCTAAACGTGTTTGGAATGAAAATGCCGGATTTTGTTGTTGCTTTTGTTTGACCTATTAGATATGACATGATTATATCTAATATTTAGTAAACATGAGTATTTTATAAATAGGACATAACTGTCATAACTACGAAGCTGACTTTGGACCTTTGCTAAGGTAAACCATTACAAACGCTACTAAGATAATACTTTGTAACATGTCTCAGTCTCAGGTCATTGAAGCGGCAACAACAAACTTCAAAAATGGTTGGATCTGATGAAGTGAAGACAAACAGGAGATGGACTAGAGACTGAACAATTGAACACTCAGCCTGTGGGATGAAACTTATGTGGAGTTACTAACTTCTGAGTTTGCTGTTTCCATAGGCTTATAGACAAACACGTGCTGCCGGACGAGAATAACAGACCACCAAATATGTAGTATTTTCAGATTTCCTTGACAACATTAGGATGCAGGAGGTAGGTTATAATTTTCTTATATTTTTAAGTTTTTCGAGTGCCTATTTTCGTATTCCGACTATAGTATCAGAAGCAAGAAAATTCTATTATGATTGCGGCGAAGCATTTGTAGAATGGCAAAATTTGTGCAGCTTCAACGGGTTTCTTGGGTCAGTCATATGAGACGGATAACAGGTCACATTTATAGTATTGATTCACCGACACCTCTTCTTAGTTTCATAGATGAGACCTATAATTAAAGTAACGGCCTGTTTGATTTGAGCTGTGAAGAGGGCGTAAGCAGTTTGCATTCTCTACAGACTTTAGGACCCAATTGTTGGTATGCTCCTGATTCAGCTTTTATTTATGCTCAAATAAGTAAAATTTTTCAGATTGTATGGTCAAACCAATTCATTAGTCTGCCTGCTTTTTGAGGTCACTACTCAATTCCCTTTGTTGAAATAGTCAAAACAACAAGGATGATGGGTTTAAACACCTGCTATGTCTAAAGACGCTTAAGCTGTTTCAATAGCCAATGTAGGCTTTTAGGCTGAACCAAAGTTTTAAACAAATTTTCTGGATTTTAAGCAGAGGCTTTATGTTTTTTTTTCCAGTGTTCATTGTGCAACCATTTCGTGCGACGAGTGCTATTGGTTGGCTACTTCAACTTCTGTTATTCAATAACTTTGAAGAAGTCAGGTATAACTTCTTTGTTGAGTTTCGTTTATCTCCTATTTATTTGCTTTATTATCTGCCTTCGTTGTTATATCTAAGAATACCAAGTTTCTGTTCCATCTTTACAAAATTGGAGTTTTTACATTTATATGATTTGTTAAGATTCATGAGTGAGCTAACATGAAACGGGTCCTGTCGGGCGACCTGTAAACATATCCGCAGGGCACTTTTAGAATTTTTGTAAATTATTAATTTGTTAAATAGGATTAGAACAAATAGGGCCACGGTTGGGATTTGAACCCCAAACCTTGAATACTAGGCTAATATCTATGGCTTGAACTCTTTAATAGAGCTGTCTTTTCTATGGGCTTACGGTTCATGGAAAATCGAAGTGCTGTTTATCTATCTTGTAATTTTAATAAATCGTATTGTAAAAGTTCAAGTTACTCTTTCGAAGGTTTTTGAATATGTGTTGTTGACTTAGTCATTAACTGAACATTTATTTCTATATCGTTTGTGTGCAGCTCACCAGCTCCGGTGTCATTGCATCTGTCTAAGCCTGAAAGTTCAGCAGGTGAATGGCAAGTCCCATCTGAGGAGAGGTAAAAGGTTGAACAAGGGAAACTAGCTGAGAGTACCGGTTTTGTCATCATACTATTCAATTAAGAAGACCCTGTCATTTATCTTTATTTTTTGGATCAGCTTAAAGTAGTCGTTGCTGGATTCATGATGGCAAGTCACCTATAACTATAGATGAATGAAAGTTGATTACAGTATTTTTCTTTGAGTTATGAGTTTTATAATGTTAATTGCAAATCTACACGCCTTTGTAAGTTTGATTGTAAAAGGTTCATTTAGTGATAACTGATAAGGACACTATAGCAACTGCAAATGAAATGTTTTGTAACCCAGCTACCATTATGGATTGCACCTGCACATTCAATATTTCGTATGGGCGGCGCATGAAACTCCTAGTTTGATATATGTTAACTTTTTACCGATAGTTTTCAAATTTTCTCTACAATCACTAATAAATCGTAGGACAACCAATGATATGCTGCAATTACAGCAATATATGCATTAACGTATGTATACATTACAAAATTTTCTCTACACGTGCACGTGTCTATTGACTATATTAGCTAGCCAAAATCTTATTACCCTCGTCATTATAATGTCTCAATATAGCTCCTTTATTCATTAGGAGTTTTACCTCAAAAATTAAAATAAAAAAAACATTGCGAATCTATAGGTGTAATAACAATAAGTTATTATGGACTAAAAGTGATTTGTATGTGTGTTTGAATTTCGGAGAAAGGAAGAAAGGATAGCGTCAAGTTAGTAAAACAATTTCGAAATCTTCATACAAGACGAAAATAAATATTATTATATAATAACCTAAGTACAAGTAGCAAGCTTAAAATAAATGGTGTATACGTATGTGATCAACAACAAAAAGCAAAAAGGAAAAAATTTGAAAGGGCTAGAAGTTAAGAAAACTCCTAACGAATTCCACAACCAAATTGAAGGTCGTGAAGTTATAAAGTGGTTATTCGTAATGGTTTTTAAAGGATTTTTTTAAATAAATAATCTGTTAATATTAAATTACATGATATATATAATTTTTTCTTCCAATTTGATAAAATATCTTAATAATAACTAAACATACTACATTTTTATAAGTACATTATGAACACATTATCATAAATCAAAAATTAACTTTTTAATTATTTAATATATGTATTAAATATTAATTAAAACCTTATTATAGAACTTATAATTTCAAAAAATACATTAAACCATGAATTAACTTACACGTACGTATTCTATATTACCGCATAAGAATTAGTATTTATAACAACTTAGCTACCAAAGCGAACAATGACAATACGGTACTACATATAATTTTTCTTCCAATTTGGAAAAAAAAGAGAGAAAAAGTTTAGTATATGACGACGTGTCATGTTTATATCGCTTTACACTAAGAGGTCGACACCTCAAGTGCCACATCAACCAAGTTCTACTGTCAATTAAAAATAAAATAAATTTGAGGGCCACGGGGTTCGAACCCACCACCGTATGTTACAAAGCAACACTTTAGATCACTTGATCTAAAACTAATTTTGTTTATTATTTCCTACGCTCTGGTAGATATTCAAATTGATAGTATATGATTTGGCTTGAACGAGTCTTTACTTGGCCGACTCATAGGTAAACACGAGTCATAAATCCAGTATACTTAAAGACCCTAATCTCAATTTTATGTTTAGATTTAAGAAATTAGAGGGTCAAATTAGAGATATATCTCTTTGTTTGATCTTTATTTACAATGGTACTAAATAAACTTTAACATTATATTTTGCTATTATATATTCGTTTTCTATATTTAGATTTATACATGTTCAATTATAAATGTAATCTATTTCCCAACAAAAAAAAATTTTACTTAACTTCCAGCTAACTAAATTATATTCATAAAAATAATAAGAATAATACATTTTAAAATAAAAAAATAGCCTAAAAAATCATCTTAAATATATCAAAATACTCAAGTTTTTTCAAGTTTACAAAAAATACCCACAAAATTGCAACGTAAGCACTACATGCGATCCTCAGGGATTGCCTAAAATAATAATAATAATAATCATACCAACTTTCAAAGGCAGATTAAAAATTTATTCAAATATACACTTACCAATTATTAAAATTGATGATTATTTTTAGTTTTTTTTTTTAAAGTGAATTGCTCGCAAATGACATGAGGTTTAGCATACATTATCATAATTGGGTCCGCCTAGAGAGCATTCCCCCCCTCCCTCTTTTCTCAATCCCTAATTTAAGTCTCTAGATGAGAAACATATGTCACTCAAAGATTTTCAGAGAGAAAACTCACTCAGACTTACCTTATGTGGAAGTTAATTACATGTGATCACCTCCAAATATACTTACGTCAAGACTCAAAAAAGAGGCCTTTTGTAGGGAAACAAGCCTCATGTTTCTATCTATACGGTATTAAATTTTTTCTATCAATACGCTCATTATATTACTTCGAGTTGAAATTATATTTTAAAATATACGCATGATTACAATGATTCATATATACATTATACATTGATACATCTTTTTATACATGCATGATAATACATAATCCTGCCCGAAAGACGTAGGCACCGATAAGTGAGACGAACAGGCTCTGACTATTCGAACGTTCAAAAAAAATAAAAATTACATAATACATCTTCTTATATAAGCATGATAATATATGTTCTTCTTATAAACTTATAGTCGTAATATTACTTTTAGTTGAAATTTCATTCTAATTATATATTTTTTCCTTATCTTCTTAAGGTACTGTTATTTACAATAATATTAGGATTTAGGAGGATGTTATCTAATGATATAACCTACCTAAAATTTCATACTCCATTAACATTAAAGATTCAAATCTACATGATACATCTACTTATATACACATGATATTCGGAAAGAAAAACAACCCTATCAAAGGAACGGAGTAGCTCGACCAGCGAGAATATTTCTTCCTTGCGAATGTGAATATCGTTCTAATCATATGGTGTGTAGGTGTAAATGTATCCTTAACATAATGCTTTCACTAATAGACGTAATAACTTTGTCCCGGAATCATCGCGTGTTATATGTTTAGCTTACACGAATTTCACTAAATTTTTTTGTCCGTTCTTCAATGAAAGTTGTTATTTTATTTAGTTTTTTTTGAATTATTTATTAGAAATTTATTTCAGTCGTGGAACGCACGGGCCAAAAACCTAGTTATAATATACATTCTAATATAATTTTATAAAAACATACAAAATCCTATCAAACTATGTTTCCAATTTTTATTATTTAGTTAAATTATTTAATTCTATTTATATGAAAATAATAGTTCATATCCCTTTTTATATGTTTTACGAATCTTTAGCTTTCTTTTTTTCTTATCTATTTATTTTCTTTATTATTCAATAAATAATTATATATATATATATACTAGTCTTCAGGCCCGTCCGATGGACGGATAGTCTCAAAATATATATATATCAAAGGTAAATATCAAAATAATAAATAACAAAACAGATGAAAGATAACAAAACATAAACAAAACAAATTTAAAAGAATAACCCCTTTTCTAGTAGACGAAGAAGCCATAATCAAACTACAATTAACAACTAAATTAAAAGAAATGAAAAATAGCAATAACATAACACTTAATTAAATAATAAACAAACACGAATAAAATATCAAAAATAAAGTTAAAGTGATATAAAAAAACCCGTAGGTTGTATATATAATAATTTATTGAGAGAGTTTTAAGGATATTATATATCTTAAAAATTTAAAAATATTTGTTTTGATAGAAAAAGATTTATGATAAATTTTTAAATATAATTATCTATTTAATAAGCAAATAAAAAATATAAATTATCTAGGAAAAAGGAGAGAGCTCTATAGTAATTAGGAGAGAGTTTTAGGCCTAAAAAGAGCTTTAAGGAGTGTCAAGTGTACCCCCAACCTCCTCTTTTAGTTATAGTATATAGATAGATAGATACCACGAAATATTTCTTTTTTTACGGTTTTGATGAGCGTTCATTTTGTGATAAATTCCCCCATCATAAGGCCACATTTCAATGCTTAAATGAGTTAATATTCCGGAACTATTGGTACTTAATGGATTCGATGTAAATGCAGGTTCACGGAAGATGCGAGTGAGGGTAAATGGCATCAATCAACTCAACATGAAGGCCTATGAAGTTACAAGACACAAGGAGGCAATTCGGGAGTCGAACGAAGCAAATCGGAGTGCAGCAGGAGCTGCCAGTGCCGCTGGCACCCTTGCCAGCGCCACTGGCCCAATACCAGCAAGCCCCAGCGCCACTGGGCCCATCACCAGCGCCGCTGGGCGGCCCAGTTCAGCAACCGACTTTCACTATATTTATACGAAAGCAGCCCTCAAAACCCTAGGAGAGAGCCGATTAAGCAGCCCTAGCCGCCACATACAAACCCTAGGTCGACTTTGCAAATTCCAAGGAGGTTTTGGAGCTTCTAACACCTTCCGATCTTCATCTTCTACCTAGATCTATCTCTTTTATTTACTTTCAGTTGGTAAACAATGTCTTTCATCTTTTCATACTTTGTTATTCCTTTAATAATGTTAGGCTAGTAGGCTGAATACTTGTTTGGATCGATGTGATCATGTAGACGTTTATTTATTTTACTTTATTTGTTAGATCTGTTGGATTGTGTTTACTGTTTGTCGTAGATCCATGTTTTATGAGTTCTCCATATTGTTATCGGTTCTATATCTGCATGTATTGATTTAATTCTGATGATCGGTCTATAATCATACACTAGGATTAATACATAAAGATGGAAAACACTAGTTGGTCTATAACTAGGAGTAAAAGGTGATTCATTTATAACTGAGGGATCCAGAACCAAAATAATTAGAATAAATTGAACATGATGCTTAACAATGTCAGACGCGATCCAGTGACATGGAAACGTGCACTGTGGTCACCAGAAGGAATTATTATCTGACCATGACTTAAGAGCCGGGTATATTAAAAGACGGATTAGTAACACAAACTTAGGTGATTAAAGCTTAAACAATGAATCTAACGAGAATTTGTTTAAAGGGTAGTGTGAGTCTAGGGACAACACTAGTTACTTAGGCAAAGTAAATCTAAAGAGAATCTGAGCCGTGATTAAGTTTTCCAACAGTCTAGCAAATGGGTAGGATAAGTAATCTGGTCGTACCATGAGATCGGAGATGCCAAACAAGTATTTTAAGTTTATTAATGTTATTTGCTTTTTCAAACTCTTTTTCAGATTAAGCCTCTCGCTGAATAAGCGGTTGCGGTTTCTATTTAATTTTTAATAGCATTAGTTTAATAGGAAATCGTGACAACCCCAACCGCTAGAATTACACACATTATTAGACTAGGTAGTGCAAGCGTCCCTGCGAACGATCCTGTACTTACCACAACACTATCTACTTTCGATTGGGTCCACTGCTCGTTAGTGTGCGTTTTGTTGATGTATTTACTTGTACAACATTTTATAAATTTAAAACAATGTTTTCTTAATTAAAAATTATTTTTCCAAATTACGCAACACATCAGGTTTATATTTCATTATACACACAATCAATCCGTACATCGTACGGGATTAATACTAGTATAGGTGTATACTAGTCCTAATACCCGTACGATGTACGGTAGCTATATAGATTGTATCATAAAGAAATTCAAATATGTTTCATACATGATTCGTGAGTATGAAATAGATTGTGGTTAAAGTAAACTGATGATCGAAGTTAAGTTATAATAAACAGTAATGAGTAATGTTAAATATAATATATGTTTAGTTAAAGTTTTAGATTTACCTTAAATTTTTACAATCACATCAAAATCGGAACTTGTAAGCATAGTGGATGACGTCAAATAGCCTTGTGATTTCGGATCGTAAACTCAAATTTTGAAGTCTTCATGTTAATAACTTATTATAAGTAATATAAGTAATAGGAGTTAAAAAATTGAGAAAGAAAAAGAGACAATTTTATTAATGAGAAAACGATCAATTAAATAAGGTTATAATGTGTTTTGTATCTATAAACTAAGAGTTAGAGTCTAATTCCAAGTCTAATAAGGAAGTTGAATCTATATAAAATTAAAAAAAACTAATAAATAAGTTAAAAAGACACGTGAGGATCAAGGATTATGCCATGTGTCATTTCAAGAATATGACAATCCTGTTTTAGTTTATTGGTATTTGATAAGCAAGTAAAGTAAAAGGAGAAAGTAGAAAAGAAAGAGATAGAAAGGAGAAACATAAGTTACAAATTGTTGACTCAAACCCAAAACCCACCCTCCTCCTCCTTCTGCTCCTACAACCAAATATGCATTCATTCGGATACAGAGCCAACGCTTTGCTGACATTCTCGATCACTATTCTAGCTGTTATGTGTGCCATCGCTTCTTTTTCAGATAATTTCAACTCCCCTTCTCCCACTTCTCAAGTCCAGGTATTATTTTCTTTTCATTTCTTATACGTACGACTTTTCAAATAATCCATTGATTTCTTTTTCATTTTGTGGCCTTTTGTTTAGGTTTTGAACATCAATTGGTTCCGAAATAAGCCCGATGGCGATGATGAGGTATAAAAACTCTACTATCAATATCTTTTATTTTGATATAAATAAATGTCACTGATTGTTGAAACTATGAGAATACAAACATTTGTTGAAATTTGGGATTGGGAAATGCCGGATAAATACCTTTCAATCGTGTATACAAATAATTGTAGATCATGAAAAAGGTTTTTGTATCTAGTTTGAGGACAAAATTCCTGAATATGTAGATCATGAAAAAGTTTAAACGTTTTGAATGGGATAGCCTAACTCTTTGTTTTAGTAAATCGAGCTAACTCAAACGAGCATGTACTCCACGCTCTAGACTCGTAGTAAAGTTTAACCTGAATTCCCTCAGTCACAAGTAAATCACAATTACATTAATTGGCCGATGACGCTAAAATTGCCTAGGATTAATACTTGTTGACTTAGAAAATTTCAGGAAGGTTTTTTTGGATTTATGTTTTGAAGTTTATGGAATTATGCCATATTATATATTATCGATTTACGATAGTCTGGTGAATAAAGCAAACTGTAGAGGATATTGTTTCGAATGTTGTACCTTGTCTTTCTGTATGTTATAGTCAACCAACATTCGTTAACTGAGATATAACTTCTTTTTTACAGGTTAGCATGACAATGAATATATCAGCCAACTTGCAATCATTGTTTACCTGGAATACGAAACAGGTTCGGTTCACTTATAATTTTCTTTTTTTTTTAGTTAATTTAATTTTTCATTGATATATTTTTAGTACCTTCTATGTGATATAATAAATATGAGGCATTTTTGTATCTCTTTCTAGCGGGCCGAACATTTAAATAGAAGAAACTAGTGCATACATTTTCTCATTAGGAAGATAATTGTTTTTGGTATTGGATTTGTTTTTTAGTGTTGGTGTAAGGAACGTGAATACATCAAATTTGGAATCATATATGATAAATAATCAAAGATGCTAAGAGGCTGAACTGAAATTTATTAAGCAGGATAAGAACTATTGGTTTGAAAGTGGGTTTTCTGTAAGATCTAAGATTTGGTTGTCAAATCTTCCCATTAATTACTTTAATGCATGTAAAATTGCATGCAAAAAAAAGAGGAATTCTTGGTTGTACATAAGGTTTAGGAACCAGGTCTGAAACTAGTAACATATAGCTCTAACTTTTGAGGAGCAAGACCTGGAAGGTTGAAGATGAAAAAGAGCAGGATACATAGACTAATCTACTCTTACACAATTGTATTACTCTTGGATTTTTGAATATGTGCATTGGCTGACTACACCCACCGTATCATGCGATTTGTGTCTGTTTCTATTAACATGAATTGAAGTTTGTCCCTTCATGGTTAGTACTTGCCGAGATGACCTTATTCTAACATATGATCATAAGAAAACCCCTATAGTAAATTAGTAACTTGATTTGTCAGCATTGTTCTCTATTCTTATTGGAAGTGTTCAAGTCTAAGTGTGTTTTGGTAGTGTTTGAGTAGGTAGTTTCTGCAAATTATATTGATGTATAAAACTAATTATCTATCAGTCTAAGTATATTTTGGTAGCTAGCTAGGAAGGTCTAATATGGATAGCAATAATAAAGTAACCTTTGAAAGTAAGCATTGTGAATTTCACAAAGGGAATCATGAAGAGAAATTAAAATCTTGTAAGAGATATTTGTTTTAGCACACTATTATTTTGATAAAATAATTTACTAATGTAACTATGTAAGTTATCTTGTTTTTTAGGGATGGGGATACTTATAATTATAACAAGGTATTGTCTTCATTATGTAAACCCTTTATCATTTTTCCAAATCGTATCCATGATCAATCTTCATGAAGATTTTATCCTGTAAACTGAATTGTTTATCTACTAAACTGAATAGAGATTTATTTTGTTTGTGATGTAATTTCTACACCGATATACCCTTGTAATTTTAGTTATACAAGCCTTCAAATTAATAAGGGTTCCAAGTTGGTCAAATTGTAAGTTAAGTGTTTAAGAAAACAACGAAAACAAAAGAAGCCATAACTATGTTAGCTCTTGAAAGTCGAAGGCAGTGAATGCCTACACGAGTAAATCAAAAGTGCTGTATCTTCTATTTTTTAACATGATTGTCACGAGCTTAGCAGATTGGTTTTAGTATCATAATATCTGAACATTGAAGACAACAAATTTACGCTCTAGACTGTTAAATAAATGGCGAGACTTACTAGAATAATACATAAATTATGCATTGCCATATAGGAGGGATGAACCATTAAACTAAAAGCAAAGCAACAAACAAAAAAATTCCTATGAAGCTTCTTTGTGGATTAATGATACTACCAAGAATATTGTAAGATGATGATGTGGTTCCAACAATCAATTTGTTGGCCAAAAGAAAATAGACAGAAACCAGATAGAAAATAGAGGGAGACTTAGACTTAATTCATCTCATTTATATCTATTAACAAAAACCAACAATTACGCATGTAATGGGGTAATATGCAATTTTAAATTAATGAGGTAATGGCAACGTGTGAGGCAAAAACACAAATATTAATAGGAAACTTGCAGAATATAAACTCCACTCCTAATATTATGCATGGTTCATGGGTAAGGCACACATCAGATGACTGAATGACGTGAATTGGTCTGGACTTGATGGTCTGAATTTTGCCTGAATTGAAATATGGATTAATGTTTGTGACGAGTACAGTAAAATATAAGAAAGTATGTAATGAGTAGAATTTATGGACAACATGTTCTAAAACAATCACAAAATGGCCTATTTATTGGTTTCGCCCAGGATATATCTTTATTCACCGAAACTTGTCGGTATGGCTGGACCTGCGACACTTCATCTGATTCGTATTACCAGCCAGTGCAGCTTATCAGTCCGGCCCGCTATATCAACAATCTAAGAAGAAAAGAAGTATCGTGTTCATCAAGCTCAATGACTCATTTGAACAGCCATGTGGACCTATCTGGACCATGTGGCACTTGACATAAAGGTTTTCCATAAACCATGATAAGATGAGTCTAGAAATATCTATAAAACCTCGTGCAACATTTACCCGCGCCAATGCCAATATGCCACCATTGGGGCGTTTTGGATTTCCGGGCTCCGGAAAGCTTGATGAATGAAACACACTCTGCCAACTATATGGCACCAATGGTCTAATTTGCTATAGCTAAGTACATAGTGAGTACCTCGCCAAGACTAAGGGTTGGAAAATTCTTGATACATCTATTCATTTGCTGGTGCCTCACTCCATTTGACGATTTTTGCTCCATGTGTTAAGTACTTCTTAAAATGGCAGCGACTTTTTACCTAGTTGTCCAAGAAGCTCTCTATGCCTACTAGTTTTCCAACCTCTTAAATTGTTTTTGGTTCCATTAATATGGAAATGTGGCACACCATTTTTGGATGAGCTTCAATTCCACTTGGTTATAATTATAAAGTATCTGAAAAACCTTTCCAGACTCCACTCTGAATGTGCATTTCTTAGGGTACATCATGTTAATTCTTGTTACTTCTTTGAATGTCTAATGTATATCCTGTAACGTTGTTTCTTCTGTTCTACTCTTGATGACCAAATCATCTATATATTCCTCAATGTTTCGACCAGTTTTCCATTTAAAAAACGTGTCTACTACATGCTGACATGTAGATCCTGCATACTTTAATATGAACATCATCTATTTTATAGGCCAAGAAGTTCTGCATTCCCACTACTTTTCCAATCTCTTTGATTGTTAAAATGGCAGTGTGACATACCTTTTTGGATAAGCTTTAATTCTATCAGGATTATCATGTGCCTTAAAACCTTTCCATCCACTTGAAATGTGCATCTCTTAGGTACATCATGTTAATCTCTATTCTGTTCATTGTTCTACTCTTGATGACCAAATTATCTACATATGCTTCACTGTTTCGACCAATTTTTTACTTGTAAATGTGTCTGCTAAATGTGACCTGGGGCCCCTTCATTCATGAATATAAGCGTCATCTATATATAGCAGTATACTCCATTCGTACGGAAACTTGTCTATTCCTCGTTATTTACTGCCATGCTAATCTAGTGATATTCTATGTACGTCCTGAAAAGTGAAAACATTGGTATTTGTATCTGGACGGTGATTGTATATTCAAATTTGTTTGAGGTGAAGGATAATAGTCTTTTTGGCATGCCTTGCCAATTTTGCTATATCCTTCAAGTCTACTGGATCAGTACCATGACTGGATTGGGTACTCTTCTATGCAAGGTGCTTAATCCATTATGTTCATTTTGACTAGCTGTGCTTCTGTTGGCAAACTAAGGGTTTTGTCTTATCGGCATTTAACTTATGCTTTGCTATGCCTCTTGGCACTCATGTCTGAGAAGGTCCATGTGTATACCTCTACACAATCTTTCAACAACTATATCAAGCTTTTCCGAGTTACCTTCCTTGTTTCTGATTGCAACTGATCCGTCCTGATAACCTTAATGAAATATTAACTTCTTCCTTTTCCCTTTTTTTACTTTAAATGATTTCAACTTTTTGATTTCCTCTTGAGCATTAGTCTCTTGTGTTTTAACGGACTCGTAAATTAACATAACAATCTCATCGGAAGTCGGGAATATCATCCCATGTGGTCGAGATTTAAAATTTTCTAGCGAATATATCATCGTTCTGCCAAATAATATATCGTATGAAGAAAATGTTCCAACTACCAGAACTTCACGAGGAAAGTTCGACATATGTCCTTGTCTTCAAATAGTGTAGGCAATGTTATGCTTTCAATTGGTTGCTTAACATGCTTGTTGTCATGCTATGATGTTATTTTATTTTTCTTCACTTTATTATAATGATGACTGACGAGCTTATATTTTGGTAGCTCTATCTCTTAGTTAACTGTGATATGTTGGTGTTTTTTAAAATAAAAGAAGCTATATGCTTTGTGTTGCAGGTTTTCGTGTTCCTGGCAGCCGAGTATGGAACTCCACAAAATTCTTTAAATCAGGTAAGTATCATTGTCCGAGTATCATTTGAAACCTGCCATATATGTACTTTTCTGTTCTTCATAGAAAAATAAGTTAAAGCTATATATTGTGAATATGAGAGGTAGTCGTTTGAGCTATATGTACTTTGTGCCATGTACACACTCTTAGGCAGATGATGCATCTATCTGTAGCTTGATAATTATGCAAACCCATGGATCTTGTCAACAAAAGGTATTGTTTGAAGTAGATAAATATATGGGGGAAAAGGCTCCAAAAATGATTTTTGTTATGTTAACAAACTCAACATCAGAAACCAGATTTTGTGTATTAAAAAAACTATTTTTTGTACATCAGAACTTATTTTGGTGCATCACATATTGCTTTCTGTGTCAGAAGTTGTGCCACTTAATGCTTTCTGTGTCAGATTGGCCTTTCCATTGCTCTCTTCTTCCAAGTTGCTCATTTATGTCTGGGATGTCAACTAAAATTAGCCAAGTTAGGTATAATTGATATACTTGTAAGAGCATGCATATGTGACTGATAAATTCTGTTGTTAGAGTTGCTAATTTAAAAGAGTGTAAAAGCAGTGACACTTAAAAAGTTCCATAATAGTTGAAAGCAAGTGAAAGTCGGACTTAAGAAATTTAATTTGGAGTGCTCAATACTACAAAAGACTGACCAAGTTTAGGGAATACAGACAAATGCTACAACTATTCCGCCACTAACAAATGACCAACAGTGTGAAAAATAGAAGCAAGCATTACATAAACAGCAAAACTTTGTAATTTAACGCTTTAGTGCTTCTGAACTTGAAAAGTATATGTGTTTGACCTCAAAACATGTGATGACAGGTATCCTTGTGGGATGGTATCATTCCCGCTAAAGAACATGCGAAGTTCTACATCCATACAACCAACAAATACCGTTTTGTAGATCAGGTAAGTGTTACTTAAGGAATATTACTTCTACAATTAGCGTAAAGTACTTGACTTTTTAGGTCATTTAGTTCATCAAGTGGGTTTTTTTTATTTGTTTTCGTATATCCATCGTGCTTTGTTTTGATTTTTTTGTAATGTCGTTTAGGGTTGGTTGGCCACGAACATAGTATATAATTACACTTTATTTATCCTTGTTAAGCACATATGTTTTCTAGTATTTAGCCTACATGCATGCATATTGAAGCAAATCCAGTTTTTAGCTTAACCAGGTGGTGTTAGAACTTCTTTATTTTCCAAGAATTTAGATTACCTCCCAATTGTAAATTTTGCAACTTCAATACCTAGAAAGTATCTGATTGTTCCCATATCCTTGGTCGGAAAATGTTTGAAAATATGATCATTGGTGTTAGATACTGATGCGATCATCTCAGGTGATTATGATAGCATCATCACCATAAACAACCAAGTAGATGCAACATGTCCCTGAATGTAGAAAACTGAATGATCTGCCTCACTTTGTATCATCCCGAATTCTTTTACTACGGTTCTGAGTCGGCCAAACCAAGCTCTAGGTGATTGCTAAGGGCCATAGAGAGCCTTCTGAAGTTTGCATACTAATCCCAACTCTCCCTAAGTAACAAACCCAGGAAATTGCTCCATGAAGGAAAGCATTTTTGATATTAAGCTGATGATGAGACTGAAATCCTATAGCTCCGCAGATAATGTAATGTGTATACTACCATGTTGGCAACATGAGAAAATGTATCGCAGTAATCCAAACTAAATATCTATGTATAACCTTTTGAAACAAGATGAGCCTTAAGACAATCAAGTTTACCATCGGGTCCTACTTTGGGAGTGAAAATCCAACAACACTCAATAGTTATATTCCCTGAAGGCAGGGGAACTAAATCCCATGTACTATTTAAGGGTAATGCTGTCGTCTCTTCGATCATTGCCTGATGCCAGCCAGGAAGGGTTAAAGTTTCTCTTACCATTTTAGGAAGAGGAACAGATGCAAGACTAGCAATACACTTAGAGTAGGCAGGTGATGTACGATCTTAACTTATATACGTGTATATGAGATAGGGATTAGCAGTAGATAGTTCACCGTTTCTTTGTGCGATAGGAAGATCGCCTGCTTGCAGAACCGGAGCAGGAGGAGTAGCTGGCAAAGGTGAAGAGTCGGGATCTGCGGATTGTTGGCAGTTGGAGCTTGAGTTTGTTTACGTTGTTGTCGACGGTAAGTTTGCAATGGTGGTGATCTGGATTAGTGGCGGCAGGTGATTTATCTGTTTTCAGTGTTCTTAGTGGATACATTCAAGTAGTTTGGAAAAGGAAAGACTTGATCAAGGCTAGATGAGTTTTGTTGATTGAGACGGAAATAGTTTTGCTGGTTACAAAATGTGAAATCAGCAGTCATGAAATATCTATTGAGATCAGGAGAATAGCAATTTTAGCCTTTCTGAAAGATGCATTTTAAGGCTTTAGGGGCTAAACTATTTCGTCCAGGATCTAAACAATAAACGAAACAAACACACCCAAATGGACGAAGAGGAAGATGATAATATGGCTGGTGTGGAAATAAAATGGACATGAGAACTTGGTTATTTACATTGATGAGTAACAAGCAGTGTTAGCCTAAACATTAAGTGGAAGTTTTGCATGCAAATTAGTGAGAATAGGGCTAGCCCAAAACTTGAGTGGAAGTTTTGTATGCAAAAGTGAAGTGCATGTAGTGTCAATAAGATGGCGATTTTTCCTTTATGGAACACCATTCCGCTGACGCGTTATAGGGCAAGAAGAATGATGTAACATGCTTTGGAGATGCCATGAAATCTTTAAAAGGACCAGAAGAATGTTCAAGTGTATCACCACTCTTTTATTTATGTATAGTTGCACCACACAGAGTTTTCACTTCAGCACAAACTTCTTGAAATGCTTTGAATAAGTCCATATGTTGTTTCATCAAGAAACTCTTAGTACATCGAGAATATCTATACTTACTATTTTATAAAAAAACAACACTTTATTTTTGGAAGTGTTGAAAAATATGTAATATTTTCACCTAAGCACCCATTAAAATATTTTCACATACACTATCCCATTAACATTAATGATTAAATTACACTATCAATCCTTTATATTTCAAAATATTTTCATTAACCCTTTAAATCAATTATTTTTACATCAAATGTTTACACCACTTGACGTTGCCTCCACCACCAACAATCGCCCTCACCGCCACACCGTCGCCGCCACGACCACTGCCGCATTGCGCGGATACCGTGCTAATGAATAATAAATGTAACGAAGTAATGAAAACCACAGTAGTTCGACTCGAATAGACCCCGCACATCAGTGTGTACAAGAGAAAATAGAGAATCGACTCTTTTATTAAATGTAATTAGTATAACATTTAGAGGCCTCAGTCCACACATCAGAGCCAGTCTAGAATAGCTGAAACAGTTGCATAAGAGATGGGTAATATATTCCCACATAAGATTGGGTAATTGGGCTTTAGCACACCCTGATTCAGCCTTACTGGTTAAGTGATCAAGTTGGTCCTGGTCTTTGAACCAGATAACCACATTTAACAGATACAGCCCATGAGAGATAATTAGCAGATCATGTCAACTTTTCGGAGGTGGTATAGTAAAGACTAGTCATGGTCAAAGGCTGAGATTGTGACGTGCTATTACTAGTCATTTGATGTATGTTCTCAAGCATACCAAATAAAGAAGTTCGAATATAACTGAAAGAGTAGATAAAAGCGTGAATTTATCTGAATTCACAAGTCTTAAAGGTTCTGGCAGGGTTCTAGCAACTCTAGCGGCGGATGCAATGGGGATGGCCTGAAAAACTTCAGTTTTGATTAGAATTCACAAGTCTTAAGGTTCTGACAGGGTTCTGGCAACTGTAGCGGCGGAGTGCAATGGGATGGCCTGAAAAACATCCGTTTTGATTAGAATTTTATTTAGAGTGTTTTGGTATAGGCAGTGATACTTGAATGTTCGAGAATTGGAAGATATGTAATGTCATAACTGAAGAGTCAGATCTAAGGTTGCCGGAAGTTGATATGCCGTATGCGGCGGGAATAAGGTGACTGCCGTAATTGATACACGACAGACGACGAAAACATCTTCTAGTGCCCTGATACTATTGATAAAAATGCTATATTAAAGTAATAGTAGACTTATTGGATTTGATGATAATTGTATTAGATGATTTACGGTGATACAATATACACATATTTATAGGAGGAGATTCCCTCAAGTTAATTCTCCGACTTGAGTCCAGTTGGGGATATCTTGACCCTTGAATGAAAATTAAGGTTTAAGATTCAAAATCCTCTTGGCCCTTGATTTTCATCTAAGGGTCAAGATTACCCTAACATGACTAGTCATGTTAGGAGTAACTGGAAGGAATCCCCTCCCCATATTTATACATATGAAACCCTAATCTATAAAGAAACCCTATGAAATCGGACCAGCCTATGGATCTGATATATTCTAACAATTTGCTGGTAAAAAATGGGTTGGTTCGGCCGACATTTTTTATTTATAATTTTTGAGCTTATTAGATAGTTAATGTACTAGATATGTTTGTAAAAGGTTATACCAATAAAATTTCATCTATTCTGTTTAAATAAACAATTAAGAGACTGATATCATTTGAATAACACTTTGGGTGTATCTTTTGAACAGAAAAAGAAAAACATTGTCAACCTAATTGAACCGCTCGACCGTCTGACCATTTTTATAATCAACATCAACATACAAAAATGAATGTATTAGACACCCTCTAATCGAATACATGGAGGAGTATATGAAATTCTGCTCCTACTTACCCTTTTGTCATTGACTACTAATTATTTGCATCTTATGTGCAGGGAAGTAATCTCCGTGAACGAGATTTCAACTTGACACTGCATTGGCACGTTATGCCAAAGACCGGGAAGATGTTTGCTGACAAAATAGTCATGACTGGCTATCGCTTGCCCAAGTCGTATAGATGATTATATTCTAGTCTTGGGGTAAAATTAGAGCCTTCATGGTTGGTGATATAAATTATCTAAATTGAATGAAATGTCAAAAACTAGTGAATGCTCATCAAAACTTAAAGAGACCACCATTATGAAGCAAAAAAAAGTTCCATTTACCGCACCACACTTTGGTTGCGGGTTCTCGAATTAATTAATATAATAAGGCATCATCCAAATTACCCCTTTGATTAATCAACTGGTGTAGTAAAAGTATATTTAAATGGCCCATGTTCTACTATTGAAATATTTTTGCCCGCACCGTAGACGTTCTTTACGGTAAATCAATGGTTTCAATCTTTGTTGGATTCCAACAAATTAGGATACATTTCTCTTCGGATAATTCTCCATCTTGTTTCTCCATTTGGACCAAGGAAGATGCTATCAACTATCAAGCTTTGCTCGTAACTCTTTACAGCTCTACTCGCGCTCGATGTCCAAATATTAGTGTTTTCATGTATTATCTACCTTTAAAATATAAGTGATGCAGAAATATCCAGGTTCACTGAACTGGAGGAACCCAGCGAACTGAAGAAGCTAACTGATCTGAAGAAAACTGAGCTGATAATGCCATCTGAACAAGCTATGTTGATTCTGCCAGCAGTGGCCCATTTCAGACAAGTCTTTTCTGAACCAGTCCAGTCACCAGTAGTAACACTTCTCCAGTGGCAAGATTCTCCAGTGACCAATACTGGTATTCCACCAGTGAAGTTCTCCACTGAAGCGCTCCAGATGACCAGCTCCAGAAGATTCTCCAGTGACCAACACTGAAGCGCTCCAGATGAATGCTCCAGATTTTGTCTCCAGTGGAAGTCCAGATATTTGTCTCCAGTTTCCAATCAATAAAGTTCCCACTGGCGTTTATGGGCCCAATAAAAAAGAATGACAGCTGTCAAGGAAGGAGCGTGTGACAACGTTAAGTCTAACGGTATTGTGGGACCACGTGCAGGGGAATGTTTCTAGAAGCTTTGCTTGTCCATTTTCTATTGGTCAATTAATTAGTGGTGGTCCATAGCACATGACAGCTTTTTGAATATTTTATTGTATTTCGTTAATTCCTAGGTAGAGCTTGTGACTATAAATAGGGGCTTTATTTCTCATTGTAATTCAGTTTTTGATGTTGAATGAAATTAATAGAGCAACCTCTATTTCTTACAAAAATCTTCTTTTACCTTTAGAGATCTTTGATCTTGGTGGTTAGGAGTGACCCCTTTATCAATATTTGTGGTGACCTGTTCTTTATCAAATATTGTGGTGAGGTCTAAATCTTCGGTTTCCTTTATCTATAATCGTGGTGGCTAGACCTTTATCGATTGTAGTGGTGGGGCGGAGTGTTTCCTTTATCCTTGATTCCGGTGGCTTAGCCTTTACGAATCTTGGTGGTGGATTCTTTTATCTATCATTTTATTTTATTGTCTTGTTTTATTGTTTGTTTCATATTAAAACCCAGAAAATACCAAAAATAGTCTTCCGCTGTCGTTGTCGCGTGTTTTACGCATCAAATTTGGTATCAGAGCCAGGTTTGAAAAGGGTTTCTTAATCTTTTTGTCCGTTGGGGTATTGTTTGTCTAGATCCGTTCTAGATCTGTTAAGTTGGTTGAATATTAATGGCTTTTAGAAGAAATATGACATTAGAAGAAGCTCATAATGCTAGGAGAGATAGGCAGATTGAAGATCTACAAGAAGCACTTGGTAGAGTTGTTCATATGTTAGAAGATGGTGGTTTAAGGTTTAATAGAGACCATGTTGTTGCTAGTGAAAGAGATTCTGAATCTCAAGGTCCTAGTGAAAGATCAAATAGTACACCCAGAAGCTCTAGTGAATCTGATGATCCACATCTCAGAGAAAGACGAAGAAGACATAAGGTTGATGATACTAAAGATATTAAGATAGATCCACCAGATTTTGTTGGTTCATCTAACCCAGAAGAATATTTTGAATGGGTTCAGGTGATGGATAGGATTATGGAAATAAAAGGTTATGACGATAAAAAGAGTTTTAAGGTTGCCATTATTAAGCTTAAAAAGTATGCTTCATCTTGGTACGATAATATGAAATCTGAAAGGGAGTATAAGGGTAAGCGTAAAATCAAGACCTGGTCCAAACTAAAGGAAGTTATGCAGAAGAGATTTGTTCCCCAGACGTATAAGCAAGATCAGTATCTACTGATGAATAATCTGAAGCAAGGTGCTAAAGAAGTGGTGGAGTATATTAGGGAGTTTGAGCAACTGAAGACCATAACTGGTGTCAAAGAAACTGAAGAGCATACTATCGCCAGATTCCTTGGTGGGTTGAATGCTACCATTGCTGAGAAGATGGAACTGCAGCCCATCTGGACTTATGAAAGTGCATGCAAACTGGCCCTCCAGATTGAAAAGCAACTGAAGAAGAAGGTCCAGTACAAACCTTTCACTAAGGTTACTTCCAGTTCAGTCAACCAGTTACCAGGCCCAGTGAAACTGTTCAGAAATCCTTCAGAGGAAAGGAGAAAGAAACTGGAGGATCAAAAGAACCAGTTGGAAAAAAATGTTTTAAGTGTCATGGTTTTGGTCACTTTCAGGCGCAGTGTCCTAACCAGCGAGCACTCACTGCTAAGGAGATTGAAAGCTTGCCAGATGTTGATACTGAAGAAGGTGAACCAGTGTATGATGAAGATGAAAATGAAGAGGCATATGTAGGTGCATATGTTGGAGATATGCTAGTGGTAAGAAGAGTGATGCATGCTGATGAAGTTGCAACTGATACTGCCCAGCGAGAGAATATTTTTCACTCCAGATGTACTGTTAAAGGCAAGGTGTGTGATCTGATCATTGACGGTGGGAGTTGTGCTAATGCTGCTTCAACTTACATGGTAGAGAAACTGGAACTACCTACAGTTAAGCACCCTCGTCCATACAAGTTACAATGGCTCAGTGAAGGATCTGAGGTAAAAGTTAACCGACAAGTTACTATTCCTTTTTCCATTGGATCTATTTATCAGGATAAAATTGTATGTGATGTTGTTCCTATGGATGCTTGCCATATATTACTGGGTAGACCTTGGTTATTTGATAATAATGTTTTTCATAATGGTCGTATGAATTCTTATTCATTATTTGTAAGTGGGAAGAAGGTCACTACTTCCTTAAAACCCAATGAATTATTGAAAATTAATAAGAAAGAACCGCCCAGTAAATCTTTGTTCATGTCTCAAACTGAAGTTGAAGAAGAGTTAACTGGAGGCTCTCCAATTATGATGTTACTGGTGCTTGAGCGTACTGAAGAGAGGGAGTTCACTGAAGTCCCCAGTCTCCTGAAGTCTCTACTGAAGGAATTCACTGATGTTTTCCCAGAAGACCTACCTGAAGGTTTGCCACCAGTAAGAGGAATTGAACACCAGATTGACCTGGTTCCAGGTTCAGTTCTTCCAAATAAAGCTGCTTATAGATGTTCACCTACTGAAGCAAAAGAGTTGCAAAGGCAGGTAGATGAGTTGGTTGCCAAAGGTTATGTCAGAGCAAGCATGAGTCCTTGTTCAGTTCCAGCTCTCCTGGTCCCAAAGAAAGATGGTTCGATGAGAATGTGTGTTGATAGCAGGGCCATAAATAATATAACTATTAAGTATAGATATCCCATTCCCAGATTGGATGATATGCTTGATGAGTTACATGGCTCTAGTGTATTTTCCAAGATTGATCTCAGAAGTGGCTATCACCAGATCAGAATGAAGGATGGAGATGAATGGAAGACTGCATTCAAAATTAAAGGAGGCCTTTATGAATGGCTAGTAATGCCTTTTGGTTTATCTAATGCCCCTACTACTTTCATGAGACTGATGAATGAAGTTCTCAGGCCACTTATTGGTCAGTTTGTTGTTGTTTATTTCGATGATATTCTGGTATATTCAAAATCTGAAGCTGAACATGTTAATCATCTGAAGAGTGTATTTGAACTGTTGAGAAGACACCAGTTATATGGTAAACTGGAGAAATTTGATGTTATGGTAGAAAGTGTAATATTTCTGGGGTATGTTGTTTCTAAGGAAGGAATTTCTATGGATCCCTCAAAGGTGGAAGCCATCAGATCATGGCCAGTTCCTACTTCAATCACTGAAGTAAGAAGTTTCCACGGACTGGCATCTTTTTACAGAAGGTTTATCAAGAATTTCTCTACAGTTGTGGCCCCAATCACTGATTGTCTGAAGAAAGGTGTGTTTGACTGGCCAAAGTCAGCCCAGTTGGCTTTTGAGTCACTGAAGGAAAAGCTCAGTTCAGCTCCATTTCTATCTTTTCCAGATTTTGATCAGTTGTTTGAGTTATTGGTGCAGTTCTGGTACAAACAGGGCGTCCAGTTGCATATTTCAGTGAAAAGCCCAATGGTTCTAAACTGAAGTATAGCACTTATGACAAGGAATTTTATGCAATTATTCGTGCTATCACTCACTGGTCACATTATCTGAAGCCAAAGCAGTTTGTCTTATTTTCTGACCATGAAGCACTGAAGTTCATTAATGGTTAACATAAACTTAATGCCAGATATGCAAAATGGGTGGAATTTTTGCAGTCTTATTCTTTTGTTTCTAAGCACAAAGCTGGAGTGGCTAATGTTGTTGCTGATGCACTTTCCAGACGATACTCGTTATTATCAATTCTGGAAGCAAGAGTTCTTGGATTTTCTTTCATCAAGGAATTGTATGCTGATGACCCAGATTTTTCTGATCGCCTCACTGAAGCTCACCAGAAAGGACCATTTGTTGTTCAAGATGGTTTCTTATTTAAAAATGGAAAGTTGTGCATTCCCAGGGGTTCGATAAGAGATTTACTGATAAGAGAAGCTCATGGAGGAGGTCTGGCTGGCCATTTTGGTATTAATAAAACTGGAGAGATTCTCACTGAACACTTCTACTGGCCAAGTCTACTGAAGGATGTCCAGAGTATCATCAGTCGCTGCCCAACTTGTCACCAGGCGAAGACGACTTTTCACAAAGGGTTGTATACTCCTCTTCCAGTCCCAAGCCAACCATGGGAAGATCTCAGTATGGATTTCATTGTTGCACTGCCCAGAACTCAGAGAGGTAAAGATTCAATAATGGTGGTGGTTGATCGTTTTTTGAAAATGGCTCATTTTATTCCTTGCCACACCACAAATGATGCTTCAGCAGTAGCAAATTTGTTCTTTAAGGAGATTGTCAGATTACATGGAATTCCCAAGACCATTGTTTCAGATAGAGATGTCAAATTCCTGAGTTATTTCTGGAAGACCTTATGGAGACTGATGGGTACCAGATTGTTGTTCAGTACGTCTCACCATCCTCAGACTGATGGACAGACTGAAGTCACAAACAGAACAATTGGTATGTTATTAAGAACACTGGTGAAGAAGACACTGAAGGATTGGGATCTGAAGCTTGCTCATGCTGAGTTTGCTTTCAACAGAGCTCCTAACTATTCTACCAGTAAATCCCCGTTTGAAGTTTGTTATGGTGTCAATCCACTGACTCCCATTGATTTAATTCCATTTTCGATTGAACCAAAGGCAAGTATTGAAGCTGAAACCAGAGCAAAAGAAATAAAGAAAATTCATGAAGAAGTGAAGGCCAGAATAGAGAAAGCAAATGCCAGTTACAAAGCCAAGGCAAATAAGAATAGAAAGCAGCCCAGTTTTGCACCAGGTGATCTTGTTTGGGTGCACCTCAGAAAAGAAAGATTTCCAGCAAAAAGGAAGAACAAGTTGATGCCCAGAGCTGAAGGTCCATTCAAGATTCTGGAAAGATATGGCGATAATGCTTACAAGGTTGAGTTGCCTGGAGATATGGCAGTTTCAAGTACTTTTAATGTGGGAGATCTGATGCCTTATCTGGAGGATGAGTACCTCGAGGACTTGAGGACAAGTCCCTTTTCAGAGGAGGAGAATGATGCAGAAATATCCAGGTTCACTGAACTGGAGGAACCCAACGAACTGAAGAAGCTAACTGATCTGAAGGAAACTGAGCTGATAATGCCATCTGAACAAGCTATGTTGATTCTGCCAGCAGTAGTAACACTTCTCCAGTGGCAAGATTCTCCAGTGACCAATACTGGTATTCCACCAGTGAAGTTCTCCACTGAAGCGCTCCAGATGACCAGCTCCAGAAGATTCTCCAGTGACCAACACTGAAGCGCTCCAGATGAATGCTCCAGATTTTGTCTCCAGTGGAAGTCCAGATATTTGTCTCCAGTTTCCAATCAATAAAGTTCCCACTGGCGTTTATGGGCCCAATAAAGAAGAATGACAGCTGTCAAGGAAGGAGCGTGTGACAACGTTAAGTCTAACGGTATTGTGGGACCACGTGCAGGGGAATGTTTCTAGAAGCTTTGCTTGTCCATTTTCTATTGGTCAATTAATTAGTGGTGGTCCATAGCACATGACAGCTTTTTGAATATTTTATTGTATTTCGTTAATTCCTATGTAAAGCTTGTGGCTATAAATAGGAGCTTTATTTCTCATTGTAATTCAGTTTTTGATGTTGAATGAAATTAATAGAGCAGCCTCTATTTCTTACAAAAATCTTCTTTTACCTTTAGAGATCTTTGATCTTGGTGGTTAGGAGTGACCCCTTTATCAATATTTGTGGTGACCTGTTCTTTATCAAATATTGTGGTGAGGTCTAAATCTTCGGTTTCCTTTATCTATAATCGTAGTGGCTAGACCTTTATCGATTGTAGTGGTGGGGCGGAGTGTTTCCTTTATCCTTGATTCCGGTGGCTTAGCCTTTACGAATCTTGGTGGTGGATTCTTTTATCTATCATTTTATTTTATTGTCTTGTTTTATTGTTTGTTTTATATTAAAACCCAGAAAATACCAAAAATAGTCTTCCGCTGTCGTTGTCGCGTGTTTTACGCATCAATAAGTCTCCAATCTATCTCCTCTAAGAGGTCGTCCATCCACACTCTCACACCTATCTTCGTCCGGCCGTCCCTTCATATCCTTAACTGTTATGTCTATGACATTCTCTAACGAGAACAAGTCAGTCTTTCAAATTTTATAAGAATGAGGAAAAATAAATAACAATCCCTTCAAAAAGAATGCATATAGTTGGATAACTTGCAAGTTATTTTCTGGACGGGGTGCATAATCAAAAAGCCGTCAAAATATCTTTTGCTTTTGAGTACAACAATAGTATTCAATCTTTGCATAAATAGGGCATGTGGGAGCTGAGTTGTAAACAGTCTTGTCTCTACTCAAAGATAAAATGACTATTTTCATAAGGACCTCCACTCAAACGAGTAAAGAACAAATAAGTGTAAGTGGTAAGTAATCATATCTGTCGATCGAATAACACATGACTACATTAACATGACTACATTAAGAACACAGTGAGTAACATAACAACCAACATAACATATCTTGTAGAACATAGCATATAAGAATCCATTTGAACCCATAAATGATAATGGATGCTAATCAACCAATATAAAGTAGCATAGATCTTCTAGCCGGTAAGAAAAGTACCCCAAAAAGAGGTAATCTACTCTATTCATTGTGGTCTTTTTTTCCTTTATCTATTTTGGTATTTCTTTTTCCTCATTCATATAAGATTTTTAGAATTTAGATTTCTTCATGTTTATATATAAATTATGCCATAATAAAACTACCAAGGATAATATCTTCTTTTCTTTTGAGATATATTTATAGGGTAAAACATAAGTGTTGTTAGCAACAGTTAATATGGTACAACCTTTTTTATATATTTTTAAACGAGAGATATATTATGTACTTTTAAAAGACTTTGTTGTAGAAAATAAAAAAGAAGATAGTCGTAGCGGTATAAATATTAATCTAACATATTTAATCTATAATACATTCTCTGTGTTCTTTTTTAAACAACAAAGATTTGAAATGTTTATATTGTTCCTCAATATTTTTTTTATTTTGTTTTGTTTCTTTATACTCGTAAAATAACAATTACCATAGTTTATTAATCATTTTTTTTATTTGTTTGGTCAAACTCTTTTTCTTATGTAATTACTTTGCATTTGTATAAGGGGTAAACAAACATTTGCTTTTAGTAAATTCCCTCACATGAATAGCCCACATGATTACGGGGATATAACTCTTGACTTCTGTCATCAGAGTTAATGGTATTAACCACTTATCACCTTGCTGGTTAGTCATCCCCTTCATATGATTATCATTATCAATTTAATTCAGTATAACTTGCTATTCATAATTTATAATTATCAAAATGATAGTAGATTTTAAAATTTATCAAAATATTATCTTTCTATCTTTGTAATGTACCATAACATAAATTTATTTTACATGAATGTTTGATTTGAAACACATCGCAAATTCCGTGTACCCATTTTTAGTTTATAAAACAGAAAGATGGTATAACGAAGGACCCAAAATATAATATAATAAGATATATAATTAGTAAACAAACAACCGCAATCGAAATGAGGTCTCTTTCATTTGCATCTATACTACTTATTAAAAAAAACAATCGTTGAAGGTTATATAGAAGAAATGTTTAAAATGTCCTCCCTTATCTATACTATGTAATATTTTCAGCCATCATCCTTTATAATATTAATTTTTTATCTTTTAAAATATCTCTATTAACCCTTTAAATCTATTACGTTTATATCAATTAATAACAACACTTGACCGCACACAAGGTTTTAAAACTCCCCCGAGTCGGTCGAGTACCCAAAATAAACTCTTGACTCCTCATCTCGCCGAGTTGAGTCCGAGTCACGAGTTCTCCAACCTTGATACGAACAAAATGATGATGAAGCGTGAATCTATCAACTAATCTAACGTTTAATTTTCAAGTTTGAATTATTATGTTAATGTTTTTAAACAATTATGTTTAAATTTGAAGTTTGGAATATCTATACTACTATATAAAAATTATACTCTCATGTTGAAAGTTTAGAAAAAATGGGACATGCGAATTGACCAAATTACCCTTAATGAATTAAATCACCACAAACCCTTAATATTAAATTACACCATTAGTCTCTTATATTATAAAATATCTCTTACCCCTTTTAAATCAAACACCTCTACATCAATTACCTACACCATTTGACGCTACCGCCACCATCACCATCCGTCGCCGCCATCACACCGCCGTCATCGCCGCCGCATTGCGTGGGTACCATGCTCGTATATTTAAAGTTCTATTACATATAATTTCAAAAATACTTATGTTTGTATATAAAATTGCAATCCGAGTTCTCCCCGAGTTGAGTCCGATTCTCCAAAAACTTCTGACTCCCCTCCTTGCCAAGTCGAGTCCGAGTCACGAGTCCCCAACCTTGCCCGCACCACCACATCATTACCGTCATATTACGCAGGTACGATGTTACAACAACAACAAGGTACCCAATCCCGACATAAGCCGGGCTATAAGGGAGGTTTGACGGAGACAGACCTTATCCCTCCTCAGAGATAGGCTGCTTCCAGATCCACCGACTTAGAAGGAACCTCCAGCCCGGTGTGAAAAATAGGTTAGATCCACCGGGAGTGGAAGCCTGACGGGGGATAATCTCAATCTCAAACCCAAACTCTCAAGCTCGACAAATTCAGATTGGAGATCTGAAATTTTGTACCGTTGGAGAAGGGAGAGCGGTAGAGAGAGGCAGAGAGAGAAAACACCCTTTTTTTTTTCTCAATTATCAAGAAACAAGAACCCTTTGGAGATCTGAAATTTTGTACCATTGGAGAAGGGAGAGCGATAGAGAGACGCAGGTACGATGTTAGTTCCTACAAATCAAAGACACCTTTTGACACCAAACACCCTAAAATTCACCACTTGCAAAATAAGTTAGGGAGGGGGTCCTCTAAATCAAACTGAATTACTTGACTTTGTTACAGGATACTCCCACCTCTCTTTGTATCTATGCTTTCCATTCGTCCACTCGCTTACGTACTCTTCTTTTCTTTTATTCTTTTTTTTTTCTCTCTCTCCATTATCAATTACCCTGCCTATTTTTTGTGTTTGTTTTTGTATCTTGAATTATTATTATAATTATTATTTAGGTGTCACTGAAATCATCACCAATAATAAGCAGCTTATTTCGACCTCATGGACGGTAATTTTTCTTCTTTTGTATAAATATATACTGATTTACTGAATAGAGGAAAAATTTATTACTTGAGAGCCTCATACTGTGTCCCTTTAGCTATAGTGTTAGGTGATTTATGTTCTCCTTCGTTAGCCGTGGGATTAGGTCGGTTTGGGACCGATAGCCGGTCAGCTATTCATTGAAAGTTTATTAATATCGTGTCCGTGCAATGCACGGGATAATAGTTTATAATTCTTGGGTGAGAATATAGTCGGCTAGAAGGATCTCGTCAACCGTCGGTGTTGGTGACTTTAGAAACGAGTGATAGTTAATGGTATCGCTAATATATACTGCTAATTAGTTTCCATTTTATGCTCAAATATTGTTTCTCTATCTATTAATACGAGAGAAAGTACCCGCGCGTTGCGGCGGTGAGATGGTGGGGGTGATAGGTCATAGGAGGTGATAAGTCAGAGTGTGATAGCCAAATGCCTTAGCCGTACGGGCTCCGCACTCGGATTTAAAAATTCGTCGAAAGTATATCGAATGACATCTCTAATGAAAGAACATGAAATTTTAAAAACACCCATATAATTTTTATAATTTATCGATATACGGTTTTTGAGATAAAAGATTTTGAATGAATTAAAGGAATAAAATGGTTTATGGAGAAGAGAGAAAAAAATGAGTGGTTGAGATTGAGGAGAGAGAGGAAAATGAGTGGTTGAGATTTAAGGGTATTATAGGTATATTAGGTAGAGATGTTTAAATTAGTGAATAAAGAAGAGGGGTAATTTAGGTAGTTCAAAGTTGTAATTTGAGATTTAGAAAAAGGGGCTCCTCTATTATATAGGAGTAAAGATAAAGATAAAGATAAAGATAAGATTATATTTAATTTAATTTGTATGCATGTTTAGGAGCAAAATAGTCACTTTGCTTTACTTAAATTCTTTAAAAATTATAAGACCCATGTTCAAATGCTTTATAATGTAGTGTATAAGTATAGATATAGATTATCTACGATGGCAATTTGGTGAAGGTTCGGTATATTTAGTGCAGTTTTCCTATTAAGCTAAGATCACCATCATTTATAGAGGTTTTCACTCTGCATTTCGGATTAGCTATATTCATTATTTGTATAAGTATTATCTAAAACTGATAGGCGTTTTTTGTCTTATTTTAGTATTAATAAAAGCATTCCCTTTTTAGACTTTGATGTAATATTTTTGTATGAGTAGCTATTTTCCACACTTAATATCAAGATTAATATATAGAAAAAGAACTTTTTGTGGATACAGCTCAAGTACTCGTTTAGCTCAGTTACTTCCTGATGTTGTGGATAGTGCATCAAATAGACGCATACTTAATGGATTTAGGGCATTCTCAGGTGCGTGTGAGTATACTTAAGTCACCTTGCCTTTCATATTTAATAAGCCAAGAGAATTGTATGTTATAAATTTAGAAGGAATAAAATGAGTTTAGATTGAGGAGAGAGAAAAATGAGTGGTTGAGATTTGAGGAGAGAGAGGAAAATGAGTGGTTGAGATTAGGAGAGAGAGAAAATGAGTGGTTGAGATTGAGGAGAGAGAGGAAAATGAGTGGTTGAGATTGAGGAGAGAGAGGAAAATGAGTGGTTGAGATTAGGAGAGAGAGGAAAATGAGTGGTTGAGATTAGGAGAGAGAGGAAAATGAGTGGTTGAGATTAGGAGAGAGAGAAAATGAGTGGTTGAGATTGAGGAGAGAGAGGAAAATGAGTGGTTGAGATTGAGGAGAGAGAGGAAAATGAGTGGTTGAGATTAGGAGAGAGAGGAAAATGAGTGGTTGAGATTAGGAGAGAGAGGAAAATGAGTGGTTGAGATTAGGAGAGAGAGAAAATGAGTGGTTGAGATTGAGGAGAGAGAGGAAAATGAGTGGTTGAGATTGAGGAGAGAGAGGAAAATGAGTGGTTGAGATTAGGAGAGAGAGGAAAATGAGTGGTTGAGATTAGGAGAGAGAGGAAAATGAGTGGTTGAGATTAGGAGAGAGAGAAAATGAGTGGTTGAGATTGAGGAGAGAGAGGAAAATGAGTGGTTGAGATTGAGGAGAGAGAGGAAAATGAGTGGTTGAGATTAGGAGAGAGAGGAAAATGAGTGGTTGAGATTAGGAGAGAGAGGAAAATGAGTGGTTGAGATTAGGAGAGAGAGAAAATGAGTGGTTGAGATTGAGGAGAGAGAGGAAAATGAGTGGTTGAGATTGAGGAGAGAGAGGAAAATGAGTGGTTGAGATTAGGAGAGAGAGGAAAATGAGTGGTTGAGATTAGGAGAGAGAGGAAAATGAGTGGTTGAGATTAGGAGAGAGAGAAAATGAGTGGTTGAGATTGAGGAGAGAGAGGAAAATGAGTGGTTGAGATTGAGGAGAGAGAGGAAAATGAGTGGTTGAGATTAGGAGAGAGAGGAAAATGAGTGGTTGAGATTAGGAGAGAGAGGAAAATGAGTGGTTGAGATTAGGAGAGAGAGAAAATGAGTGGTTGAGATTGAGGAGAGAGAGGAAAATGAGTGGTTGAGATTGAGGAGAGAGAGGAAAATGAGTGGTTGAGATTAGGAGAGAGAGGAAAATGAGTGGTTGAGATTAGGAGAGAGAGGAAAATGAGTGGTTGAGATTAGGAGAGAGAGAAAATGAGTGGTTGAGATTGAGGAGAGAGAGGAAAATGAGTGGTTGAGATTGAGGAGAGAGAGGAAAATGAGTGGTTGAGATTAGGAGAGAGAGGAAAATGAGTGGTTGAGATTAGGAGAGAGAGGAAAATGAGTGGTTGAGATTAGGAGAGAGAGAAAATGAGTGGTTGAGATTGAGGAGAGAGAGGAAAATGAGTGGTTGAGATTGAGGAGAGAGAGGAAAATGAGTGGTTGAGATTAGGAGAGAGAGGAAAATGAGTGGTTGAGATTAGGAGAGAGAGGAAAATGAGTGGTTGAGATTAGGAGAGAGAGAAAATGAGTGGTTGAGATTGAGGAGAGAGAGGAAAATGAGTGGTTGAGATTGAGGAGAGAGAGGAAAATGAGTGGTTGAGATTAGGAGAGAGAGGAAAATGAGTGGTTGAGATTAGGAGAGAGAGGAAAATGAGTGGTTGAGATTAGGAGAGAGAGAAAATGAGTGGTTGAGATTGAGGAGAGAGAGGAAAATGAGTGGTTGAGATTGAGGAGAGAGAGGAAAATGAGTGGTTGAGATTAGGAGAGAGAGGAAAATGAGTGGTTGAGATTAGGAGAGAGAGGAAAATGAGTGGTTGAGATTAGGAGAGAGAGAAAATGAGTGGTTGAGATTGAGGAGAGAGAGGAAAATGAGTGGTTGAGATTGAGGAGAGAGAGGAAAATGAGTGGTTGAGATTAGGAGAGAGAGGAAAATGAGTGGTTGAGATTAGGAGAGAGAGGAAAATGAGTGGTTGAGATTAGGAGAGAGAGAAAATGAGTGGTTGAGATTGAGGAGAGAGAGGAAAATGAGTGGTTGAGATTGAGGAGAGAGAGGAAAATGAGTGGTTGAGATTAGGAGAGAGAGGAAAATGAGTGGTTGAGATTAGGAGAGAGAGGAAAATGAGTGGTTGAGATTAGGAGAGAGAGAAAATGAGTGGTTGAGATTGAGGAGAGAGAGGAAAATGAGTGGTTGAGATTGAGGAGAGAGAGGAAAATGAGTGGTTGAGATTAGGAGAGAGAGGAAAATGAGTGGTTGAGATTAGGAGAGAGAGGAAAATGAGTGGTTGAGATTAGGAGAGAGAGAAAATGAGTGGTTGAGATTGAGGAGAGAGAGGAAAATGAGTGGTTGAGATTGAGGAGAGAGAGGAAAATGAGTGGTTGAGATTAGGAGAGAGAGGAAAATGAGTGGTTGAGATTAGGAGAGAGAGGAAAATGAGTGGTTGAGATTAGGAGAGAGAGAAAATGAGTGGTTGAGATTGAGGAGAGAGAGGAAAATGAGTGGTTGAGATTGAGGAGAGAGAGGAAAATGAGTGGTTGAGATTAGGAGAGAGAGGAAAATGAGTGGTTGAGATTAGGAGAGAGAGGAAAATGAGTGGTTGAGATTAGGAGAGAGAGAAAATGAGTGGTTGAGATTGAGGAGAGAGAGGAAAATGAGTGGTTGAGATTGAGGAGAGAGAGGAAAATGAGTGGTTGAGATTGAGGAGAGAGAGGAAAATGAGTGGTTGAGATTGCTATTAATCTTCCACTAATCTCAAATTAGTTAAATTTCAGGCTTTTGTATACTGATGTTTTGTCTTAATGTTATATTATTTTCCTATGATTCTCTTTCTCACTAAATATATTATATATATATATAGTCAAAAGTTAAAATGAGAACCAGAAAAAATGTCGAGAACTGCGAGAACTAATATATACAAGGATAATATTGTCATTTTAGTAATAAAGTTTAATTAATTATCAAAATCTTATAGATTACTCACTGAACCACAACCATAACCGTCTTCCACAATCATCATCATCATCATGTGCATCCATTCGACCATTATCATCAAAACCATACGGATATTGTCATATATTTGTATATCATGTGTTTGGCTTTGAATTTTTACAAATTACATAGAACAATGGCTTTGAATTTTTACAAATTACATAGAACAACAAATACAAATCAGAAACGTTATCAATGCACATTGAAATAAATAGCATTATCCTTTGAAACTTGGAATGGAATCCAATATTTTAAGGATCTGTTATTTGGTTTTTCTAGTCTTCAGAAACGTCTTCTTATATTGTTAAATTTTTTTAATTTTTATTTATATGCAATATTTTTGTACTATTTACCACATCAAATTAGATGTTCTCTTTATTTTACCTTTTCTTTGACCGACTTTAATTTTTTTATCTTAGTGAAGTCGTCACATTTACGAATTAGATGTTCACTGATGCACACCTCGAAAATTTATTAACGGCTTCACATGATGAAATCACTACAATTTATATGTACACAAATTGATAGTTACACATTCAAGATTTTTTCAACATCCACTTCAACATCCACACATTTGTACCACACAAACACAAGTGACACGATTGACAGACAAATGTGTACATCGAACCACACATGTTTACATATCCCATTATCACATATGAAATGTATAAACACAAGTGCACACAGACAAAAACACGTGTATACAGCTGAAGTCACATATGAACAATTCATGTACACGTATGAATACTTGGTATATTATAATAGGATTTTTTTTATATTAGTAATTTAGTTTTGATTTATAGATTGTATTGAATCCTCATTAATCGGTTTTGAAAGTTTCCAGCCGTTTAATTTGTTCACATATATGCATCATACTAGTAATTTGACGATAAATTTTTTTTATGTCTCTCGATTTAGTAATACAAAGTTTTAAGTGTAAATCTCATTATTCAATCATTTATTTTTAATTAATGAAGACATGTGTCTCGTAATTTTTTCATAATGGTTTGATTGAAATATTATTGTTAATTAAAAAAAGTGGACTACTTCAAATAAGAAGAAAGTTGACAATTTTATTTTGATTTTCTGTAACCATCGATCCATAAATTTCGTACGTTTTGGTTTGTATTTTATATTCCAATTATGCCCTTATCAATATTTATTCACTTATAAATTAATTTTTATTCACAATAATTACACAAAATACCATCATGTCATCTTGACCCTTGATCTATTTTATTTAATGGATATGATTGGTTCTCGTAATTCTCGACAATTTCTTAGTTCTCGTAATAACTTCACTCTCTCTCTCTCTCTCTCTCTCTATATATATATATATATATTAACATATATTGACACAGGAGGTGATAAGATTTAACCCACAACTCACTCATTGTGTTCATCTGACATACCAGCAGAACGCATTTACCTTAGTACATATGTGTTAGACTAAACGGTTATTGCATTAATATAGGTAGAGAAGCATCAGTCTTGCAGATAATTTCATTTTTTTAAAAATTTGTGTGCACTGCCATCTCTAAAAAGTTGATTTATATGTAGTTTTATCAAGTGTTTTATGCATTACAGATTTATCACTTCAGAAATGTGTGCCGTGCAATAGGAAGGATTTAAAGCCTATGACGGAACAGAGTGCCAATGTGTTGAAACCCAAGGTTTTCTTATTAGTTGTTTGTTTTGTATCCTTTTTTTTTTCTTATGGAGTTTCCAAAAAAAAACTTGATGTCGCTCATGATTTAGGTGCCCGAATGGGAGTTGCTAATTGATGGTGGTGTGATGAAGCTCTGTCGGAAGTGGAAAGTTAAGAATTTTCTTCAAGGCTTGGAGTTTTTTAAGGTTGTTGGTGACTTGGCTGAAGCTGAAGGTCTCTCTCTCTCTATATATATACCGTTTTGTTTTTCATATTAGCATTGCATGAAAAAAACATTTTTCTCTAAGAGTGGTTAATCGGAAGGATGCAAGAGTATGATGGTTTCCAAATTACCATAGCTTGCCTATATTCTGTGATTTGCATTTAATGGTTGGTCAATATGTGTTAAACTTTATTTTTCTTCCTGATGCGTAAATCACGCGACAGACAACAGCGGAAGACTATTTTTGGTAGTTTCTGGATTTTATATGAAACAAACAATAAAACAAGACAATAAAATTAAAATGATAGATAAAAGAATCCACCACCAAGATTCGTAAAGGCCAAGCCACCGGAATCAAGGGTAAAGGAAACACCCCGCCCCACCACTACAATCGATAAAGGTCTAGCCACCACGATTATAGATAAAGGAAACCGAAGATTTAAAAGACCTCACCACAATATTTGATAAAGAACAAGTCACCACAAATATTGATAAAGGGGTCACTCCTAACCACCAAGATCAAAGATCTATAAAGGTAAAAGAAGATTTGTAAGAAATAGAGGTTGCTTTATTAATTTCATTCAACATCAACTAACTTTTTACAATGAAAATAAGTCCCTATTTATAGCCACAAGCTATTTCCTAGGAATCATCGAAATAATAAAATATTACAATAAAAGCTGTCATGTGCAAGCCATTAATTAACTTGGACCAATAAGAAAAGGACACGTAAGCTTCTAGAAATATTCCCCTGCAAGTGATCCCACAATACCGTTAGAAACGTCTTGTCACACGCTCCTTCCTTGACAGCTGTCATTCCTTCTTTATTGGACCAGACAAAAAACTTGATGTCGCTCATGATTTAGGTGCCCGAATGGGAGTTGCTAATTGATGGTGGTGTGATGAAGCTCTGTCGGAAGTGGAAAGTTAAGAATTTTCTTCAAGGCTTGGAGTTTTTTAAGGTTGTTGGTGACTTGGCTGAAGCTGAAGGTCTCTCTCTCTCTCTATCTCTCACTCTCTCTCTCTCTCTTTCTCTCTCTCTCTTTCACTACCACACACACACTCTCACTCACTCTCTCTCTCTCTCTCTCTCTCTCTCTCTCTCTCTCTCTCTCTCTCTCTCTCTCTCTCTCTCTCTCTCTCTCTCTCTCTCTCTCGCACGCTCTCTCGTCTCTCTCTCTCTCTCTCTCTCTCTCTCTCTCTCTCTCTCTCTCTCTCTCTCTCTCTCTCTCTCTCTCTCTCTCTCTCTCTCTCTCTCTCTCTCTCTCTCTCTCTCTCTCTCTCTCTCTCTCTCTCTCTCTCTCTCTCTCTCTCTCTCTCTCTCTCTCTCTCTCTCTCTCTCTCTCTCTCTCTCTCTCTCTCTCTCTCTCTCTCTCTCTCTCTCTCTCTCTCTCTCTCTCTCTCTCTCTCTCTCTCTCTCTCTCTCTCTCTCTCTCTCTCTCTCTCTCTCTCTCTCTCTCTCTCTCTCTCTCTCTCTCTCTCTCTCTCTCTCTCTCTCTCTCTCTCTCTCTCTCTCTCTCTCTCTCTCTCTCTCTCTCTCTCTCTCTCTCTCTCTCTCTCTCTCTCTCTCTCTCTCTCTCTCTCTCTCTCTCTCTCTCTCTCTCTCTCTCTCTCTCTCTCTCTCTCTCTCTCTCTCTCTCTCTCTCTCTCTCTCTCTCTCTCTCTCTCTCTCTCTCTCTCTCTCTCTCTCTCTCTCTCTCTCTCTCTCTCTCTCTCTCTCTCTCTCTCTCTCTCTCTCTCTCTCTCTCTCTCTCTCTCTCTCTCTCTCTCTCTCTCTCTCTCTCTCTCTCTCTCTCTCTCTCTCTCTCTCTCTCTCTCTCTCTCTCTCTCTCTCTCTCTCTCTCTCTCTCTCTCTCTCTCTCTCTCTCTCTCTCTCTCTCTCTCTCTCTCTCTCTCTCTCTCTCTCTCTCTCTCTCTCTCTCTCTCTCTCTCTCTCTCTCTCTCTCTCTCTCTCTCTCTCTCTCTCTCTCTCTCTCTCTCTCTCTCTCTCTCTCTCTCTCTCTCTCTCTCTCTCTCTCTCTCTCTCTCTCTCTCTCTCTCTCTCTCTCTCTCTCTCTCTCTCTCTCTCTCTCTCTCTCTCTCTCTCTCTCTCTCTCTCTCTCTCTCTCTCTCTCTCTCTCTCTCTCTCTCTCTCTCTCTCTCTCTCTCTCTCTCTCTCTCTCTCTCTCTCTCTCTCTCTCTCTCTCTCTCTCTCTCTCTCTCTCTCTCTCTCTCTCTCTCTCTCTCTCTCTCTCTCTCTCTCTCTCTCTCTCTCTCTCTCTCTCTCTCTCTCTCTCTCTCTCTCTCTCTCTCTCTCTCTCTCTCTCTCTCTCTCTCTCTCTCTCTCTCTCTCTCTCTCTCTCTCTCTCTCTCTCTCTCTCTCTCTCTCTCTCTCTCTCTCTCTCTCTCTCTCTCTCTCTCTCTCTCTCTCTCTCTCTCTCTCTCTCTCTCTCTCTCTCTCTCTCTCTCTCTCTCTCTCTCTCTCTCTCTCTCTCTCTCTCTCTCTCTCTCTCTCTCTCTCTCTCTCTCTCTCTCTCTCTCTCTCTCTCTCTCTCTCTCTCTCTCTCTCTCTCTCTCTCTCTCTCTCTCTCTCTCTCTCTCTCTCTCTCTCTCTCTCTCTCTCTCTCTCTCTCTCTCTCTCTCTCTCTCTCTCTCTCTCTCTCTCTCTCTCTCTCTCTCTCTCTCTCTCTCTCTCTCGCTCTCTCTCTCTCTCTCTCTCTCTCTCTCTCTCTCTCTCTCTCTCTCTCTCTCTCTCTCTCTCTCTCTCTCTCTCTCTCTCGCTCTCTCTCTCTCTCTCTCTCTCTCTCTCTCTCTCTCTCTCTCTCTCTCTCTCTCTCTCTCTCTCTCTCTCTCTCTCTCTCTCTCTCTTCTTTTCTTATTATGTCTCTCTCTCTCACTTCTCTGTTCTCTCTCTCTCTCTCTCTCTCTCTCTCTCTCTCTCTCTCTCTTTATTGGACCTACAGACAAAGGACTTCAGTGGGGACTTTATTATCTGGACAATGGAACATACATCTGGACTGCACCTGGAGACAACATCTGGACCTTCACTGGAGACAACATCTGGAGCGCTTCACTGGTGGCCTTCAGTAGTGGTCACTGGAATATCTATCTGGAGAAGTCATCTGGAGCGCTTCAGTTGAGAGTGTCACTGGTGGCTTATCAGTATTTGTTACTGGAGAGACTTGCCACTGGAGGAGTGTTACTACTGGTGACTGGACTGGTTCAGAAAAGACTTGTCTGAAATGGGCCACTGCTGGCAGAATCAACATGGCTTGTTCAGATGGCATGATCAGCTCAGTTTCCTTCAGCTCAGTTGACTTCTTCAGTTCACTGGGTTCCTCCAGTTCAGTGAACATTTCCGCATCACTTCCCGTACAAACAGTAAGAATATGGCTGTTAATACACAATACTAGATACCAATAGCTGAGATTAGTGGAAGATTAAATGTTTGGCTGAAATTTAAAATACTAGAGTAGTGACTACTTAAATGTTTGTAAGAATATTTAATAATAAGCTATTGGTTAAAAAGATGTTGGAGTAGTTAATGGCCATTGTTAGCTTTCTACATTAGGGGCGAAAGAATCGTGTTTCTGTTAATGGGTATTGTATGGCCAATTGACCACTTAAATGGTTATGAAGAGTAGCGAAAGCAGATGCATTACATGTAGTCTCCTTGCGAATGCACATCCTACCAGTATATTTATTCTACTTATAAGATTATATACCTGCCCAACTGGTAAGACTTGTTCAACCATCATAACCTGCCCAGTGCATATTGAAAACGTGAAATTAATACATTAAAAACGTCATTTTCTTAATCTATTTTGGATATGTAGACTTGTTGTTCCATTTCTTCAAGTTAATTTAGTTTAAGTCATTAAGTGCTGGAAGGCCCTTCAAATTGTTTTAGAACTGTTCCTGCCAGCAATACCTAAAAGTTGAAAGAAATAGTAGACCAGGCCCCTATGTAGCTGCGTGATTAGATTGATGAGAGAAAGAAAAGGGATCTATAAGTAATCAGTTATTGACCTAAAGCTTGAAGTACTTGACCAATAAAATGGTCAAACTGTTTTCTAAAATTCTGGGAACATCATATGGTTATGAACAGTTACAACAGTTGCAGGAATGGTATATTTGTATCACCTAATCACAGTTTATCAAAAGTTCTCAAAGTATGATTGGAATTGTGTAAGATGCATCCGTGAAGTGGTGAGATCATACTTACCAAGGCTGATATGTGATATTGTCTAAATATAGGTCATCATCCAGATCTTCATCTTGTCGGATGGAATAATGTGACAGTCGAGATATGGACACATGCTTGTGGTAAGAATTAAATATAAGATATGGCTCTGGTCTTCTTGCATCCATTATATAAATTAGTGATCAGAAATTTTGGATCATTATTTACTCGGCATACAAATTGGATGATATTATATGTCCATAACAATTATTCGTTTTTTAAACTGAGAAAGTTATAGGCTTCTCAAAAGATTTTCCTTAATAATGTCTAAAACCTGTATGGTAAAGCTAGTGATTAGGTGTCAACATTATCCCGACTTTTGCAGGTGGCCTCACTGAAAATGATTTCATACTCGCTGCAAAAATCAACAAGCTACCCCTCGAATCTTATCTCAGGCATAAATGACTAGAAGGATTTTTGTAAGAACTGTGAAGCACCATTTGCAGTTTTCAAGTTCTATGGTCTTTTTAGATCATTGAAGGGAAACTGGAAATAAAAGAGATATTTGCTTCGTGCACAAAAGAGATGGCATGGTATACTCGGTTTAGAAACTTAGCTTGATTTCATTCAAAACGATATGGCGCTTACTATTTTGTAAACATGTCTTGTACAGATTAAGAAGGGGAAATTTGGTTTTGTTTCTCTCATTAGTTTTGATGAAGTAAAGTCCTAGTTATAAGATGAAAGTTTCAACAATAGATCGTAGTCTTCATCAAATTTCATACAAAAATTCGTTTTATTTTGCGCTTATAATTTGCAAATAGGTAGTTTTGGATATGAAGTTTTCTCCATGGAAAACATTGCTCATCAGATACTTAAACCACAATCTCAAACTTAGCTCATTTATATATGGCTTAAGTGCTCAGCATATCTTTTTGCAGCTTCAGAATATATCAAAGTTGCACAAACACATGGCTTGCCATTACCCGAACAAGGAAAACCTCTTAAAATGAAAAATGAAGATTAGTTTCAAAAGATATTAATTATGAATGCTGGAATATTATGATGCATGTTTGTATTATTTTTTACGGAGTTCTATTAAAAAGAAAACTTTGCAAGATGTGGAAGGACACAAAAAAGTGGCCCGTAACACAATTTTTCTTATCACTATCTTTGTATCGTTTGTAAAGTAATGATAACGAGAGTGATATGTGTTTTAGCATTTTAATTTTTTTGTGACTATTTTTAGTGGGTTTTAGGAGTTTTTTGGTATGCTGTTAGTTTCCATCTCTCATTTAGTTGCATAACTACATCTTTATAAGTTTTTTTTGTTAGGAAAATCTTTTAAACTTTTCGAGTTAGTTAAATTGATCGGTATCCTATAATATTTTAAGCCGTAGCACCAAATATAAAATACCTCATTTTAAAAAAAAAATTATACTACGTCAATCTAATGGACACGTAGCTCGGGCTATCCTTATTCGTAATGTGGTTCCGCCTATGATACCAAGTAGGTAAGTGAGGACAACAAACTAACCACTCATGAAGGAATAGTTACCAAAAGTTAAGTGGAGAAGAAAACTATCCATATACACGATAACAGGTATAGAAAGGATCTTGCAGGTGAAGCAATTTTCTTATACTTTGACACGATAACAAGATGTTTTTTCACACAAAAAAAAAAACAAAAAACAAATAAATAGAAAATAAAATATAATAAAAAATCAAATACATCAGGACCAAAAACTTTATATGCACGATGGCAAATAGTTGGGCCTTCAAGGGGAAAATGGGATAGCATTTGTATTGAGTTGAGAAGCCTCAATTTTTTAATATCGGTGAGAAATGAATCTTTTTGAACTCACATGACTTTTTATCCATCCATAGGAATTGTTGTATATGAATAAAAACATTGAGGAGTTTATGAACTTTTTTTATGTTAGTCATACTCTTGCTTTCTTTTTATAATGTTTTATCCATCCATAGGATCCATCACAACTATATACTCATAAGATTTTGGTATAACTTATATGTAACACAAATACTTTGGTTAAGATCGAGTTACAGCACCGGGGCAATATTTTGGTTCATAAACCTGCTGCTGCTTATTATATATAGTTGTAAACTAATATGGAGATTCTTGCTACTTATTAGTGTCTCAAGCAGCTGCATCAACAGCAGAATCCTCCTTGTGAACAAAAGCTTCAAGATACTCTTTCCTACAAAAAAAAAGAAAGAATAAAGTGATCACTCTTAAAAACATTACGAACAATCGAACATAGACACTATTAGAGGTGACAATATGGGCGGGTAGGCAAATAGGTCAAACTGGATTCGGGCTAAAACAGTCGTAGTTTTAGTAGCTGCATCAGGGTGGAATGCCCTGTCAAGCAAAAACTTGCTTTTTTTCTTTCAAATATATTACTATTTACAAATGATTAATGCATTTGTAAAAAATTACATGAACATTGTACCATTAATTATCTTAATCTTCGATGGAAAATAAACTTAGGGCAATTTTTCACCCATTTGACCGGATCTCCATTCAGCTTAATATTTTCTTTGACCCATTACAGATCAAACACTGTCAAAAGCAATCCATTCATAAGCATAAAATATGAAATTGCTACCTATAGTATATACTATAAAGGCCATTTTAAGCTTTTAAACTTGTTAGTTGCAAAAAAAACTCGACACAACTAATTTATTATACTAGTATTTGTTCTGGACTTCATATAGCACTATAGCAGTCACGCTATTTTTAAGAACAAGTCGTCAAATAAGTAAAGTCACAAAAAGGTGTGGTTCAAGCAGAAATAGAAAACCGAGAAATACCTTGCAGGCAGGTGATCATGTGGTCGATTAAAAGGAGTCCAAATTGGATCACCAACAAAAAGCCTCATGGCCTGCCACCAAAATTAAAAATAATTAGGCATGACAAAGTCATCTACCAAAATGTACTTTCATCCTTGAAAACTAGCAATAAATACTTGATAGATGTGAAAGACACACAGTCGATACAAAAACAAAAATCAAGTATATTAATGTTGCGATTTACAACCCTGTGGGCCCCTGATTACACTGGACTGATGTATGACATTCCAACACTCTCCCTAATGTTCTACATAAACAGTAGTGTGACTGCTGGGTAGCAATTTGGTGAAGACATCAACTACCTCATGTCTTAACATGAAAGGTGTTGATTGTTTCATATGTAATTAATAAACTAAATACAAGTGTGCGTATAAAAATTTACAAAGATGAAAAGAGCATCAAGTTATCAGTGACACTTTTTAACAAAGTACCTTGATGTAGTTGTTTGTATCAAGCGTGAAGCGGTGATATATACCAGCAGGTAATACAATCATGGCCCCTTTCTTCACCCAAACACGTATCCAAGCCTCATTACGATCTCTCACATCAAAGTACCCTTCAAAAAGTTGATGTTTAGTAACATTTGAATATTACTAGGTGTTTAAATTTGCATTGTTTGGATAATTAATGTGACTTGAAGATGCTACTAATCATCTAGCGAGTCAAAAAAATGAGTTTCCTCTCAGCTCGTCCTAAAAATGGTCAGTATTTAAGCGAATGATTATTCTCAAAGAAGATATTCTTGGCTCCAAACACACGTGGATCCTAATTCAATTGAATAAAAACTAATTATTTACCACTTGTTTTCTCGAGAAAGGTCTATTTCCATTTCAGAATACCATTTCTACCTTTTCTTACAAACATGTCCTATTTGTTCATTTCATATATCGATTTTGTAAATGATCAGCATTTCCCAAACACCTGAACATCTGCTTTTTACAACTCCAAATAAGGGAACCACATCCAAGCACTATTTACTACAACAGATTGTCTAATTCTGATAATTCAAAATGGTAAAATCACTTTCGAAATACACATCTAAACACCCCATTACTTGTAGCCTTGTAGGCACTTCTAAGATTACAGAAATAATTACTCTTACCACTTCCAGCAACAGCATAACGAATCTCCTCATCAGTATGAAGATGCTCTTCAAAAAAGCTTTTGATCTTCTCCTCATAATTCGGCAGCTTTTCTGGGCAAACTTCACAAAAGTCCTGAAAATTACCAAATTCTTTTTAGAACGATAGGTCACGAAAATACATCTATCTACAAGCCTATCCTTCGTGCCTGAGTAGAGGTGGCAATTCTGACCCATATATATAACTAAAGGTGGATTGATTAAGGCTATGTTAGCTAGGATTTAACTAAAAAGGGAAATGGATCAAATCGGTCAAATGGAAGCTTGTCAAACAGGTTAAAACTCATCCAAGATGTATTCAAATGTATCAAGACTTCTAAAATGCTTTGATTAAAGATTTAGATGTAGATCATTAGTATAATAATAAAAAAAAATTCTTTAATCGAATTCTTTGAGCACGTTAAAATATTAAAATTATAAAAAAGGTGTTTACAGGACAGCCGAACATGACTTGATGGTAAAAAAAAAACGAGTATACGTTTCAACATGCCCGTCCCATCTGTTTGCCACATCTACCCTATAGAACTGCCTCTTCAGGTAAACTATGAGTGTAGGCATAACAAGGAGATAAAAAAACATGATATCAAACGGACCATGTAAGAGTATCCACGAGATTCACGTATCTTCTTCAATTCTTCATCAGTTTCGTAGTTATCAGCATCCAACCGCCAACTAAGTACCCCAAGTTCTGTGCAATTCGCATAATGATTCATTTAATGAGTCAACTAAAGTTCTGCATTTCAAGACCATAAAAAAAATGTTATTCAGAGGCCTTACCTGCAAGTTTGTCAAGAGATACAAATTCCTTTGGGTGCTTGTGATGTGGAAGCCTTTGATCTTCATTACTATCATCCATATACCATGCCTGAATGACTTCCTCACGGTCATCCTATTAAGATCAAATCAAAATCAGCTAAATACACTGCTTCTAAAGAGATGTGGCATTTCAACCTATGTCCTTTTAGAATGGGCCAATTATCTAATGTTCAACCTGAAACGGTCAAACACGTAAAATGTATAGTATAGCAAAAAAGGAAACAGGTCAGATAGGCCAAACTCGTCAAATGATTCCAAAAGTGTACTTTGAATGCGTAAAACTCACTAAATGGTTTATGTTTATTATTGTCATATAACTCGAATCACACAAAACTGTGCAGTCCTAGTTTTAATAATTTTTAAGGTTCATTATAGAAGTTCAAGCAATTTAGCTGTTTCTTCCTCTGTTCGAAAAGGAGTGCTTTATTGATTATTCGATAACCTACTTGGTACTTCTTAAATGCACAATATGTTGCATATTTTGTTGATGTACCTACAACAATTTAGCAAAGTAAATATCAACATACCTGTTTCATTTCAAATGTTTATAAGTCATGTATCTTTACTCACTTATAAAACAAACCCCCTCCCTCCTTTTCAACTTTCCAGCCTTTAATATACCTAAATTACATCTCAACTTTTAACTCTTTCTCAACCCACACACTAGATCTACCCAATATACCCCCGAAATATTTTCTAACCCCTATTTACCCAAATTACCTCTCTCCTTGATTCACTAATTTAAAATAACTACACTACCCTTTTTTACATCAATTACTTTACATAATAACACGCTACCACCACCGCCACAACCCATAGCCACCACCACCGCCGCCACCACCCATCACCGCTACCGCCACAGCATCGCGCGGGTATTACTCTAGTTTACATAAAAATGATTCATCAATCACATACTTCTATTTCACAATCACATACATCAATCAAGAGAAACATTATGACATATCACACTCAGGAGGATGGCCATGGGACTGTTACATTCTAAATGATTCATCATAAAGGTTTAATACCATTATGCTCATTTGTAAGAAGGCGGTCTAATGTGAGCACTCGGAACTTTCAAAAAACTTGATTTTCCAAAAACCACAACCACCCCACGCCAAGCTACCCCATGCCCATCACATGAGTGTTAAATCAAGCTCACCTAGAGACCCGCTCAGATTTTGCCCAACCGTCATCCACCTTTACCAAGGAACTCTTGCAATAGATCCGGGTTCCTCACTGATTCTGGGGTGGGGCGTGTAGGGTGAACCCATGATACTTCCTATATGCCCCTGTCGTCATAAACAACTAGGCTAAACTCTAGAGGCTATTAGACTAACACTAATAGCTTTCTAGACAAATAAAAGAAAAGGCTTAACATTGCATAACTATATGTTGCACTGTGTAGTGATAGCAGTGGGATAGCGGCTATAGGTGCTCCTCCGAAATAGCGGTCCAAATATCAGTTCCGCTATTATCGGTTATATTTACCGATATCAGTCAAAATATCGGTCCAAATAGCGGTGCTATAGCGGTTTTTCGGAGGTTTTTGTTTCCCAATCATAAACAGAACATAGTAAACACTAATTTTTGCAAATATTAAGCCTTGGTTGATGTGGACCACTATAACTACACAGATGTTGAAGATTAGTCCCTTGTTCAAGGAAAATAACATAAGGTAGCTGAGAAGTACTCTCTCATAATTGGACTCCAACTCATTAGTTATTGGCATCAAGTAAAGAGTGTGTAATCTACACTATCATCCAAATTCGAAAACTGCAATTAGCTTTTAGCCATAAAAAACTGGGTACTTTGGGAAATTTATTGGTTTCCATGGGTACAAATTAAACAGTACAAGAAGGTTTTACCAACACGAAAAAAATCGATATGCAACGAATAAGAGGAAAATTAGTATAATAAAAGAAAATGAAAGGTAAATCATCTAGTTAGCTGAAGAACAAAACAATAGAGTTACATGAATTGCAGAGCTAGGATATAGAAGAAGAATTACATGGATCGATACTACAGTAGCTGTATGATGTATTTATTGAACAATTTGGAGAAGAAAGAAATGAAGATATACTAATTTAATTTCCAAGATTTGTATTAAAAGATAAGAGCGGTTGCGTTTGACCCAACGTCAACGGTACCTAACCAAGAACAAACACACTTAATTCAAGGGTTAGCTTCTATTCATACAATCTCTATATATTCTTCTGGGCGTGGCGTGAAGGGAGTGGGTCCGGCTCGATAGCACCCCATGCACTCCTTCAAAGCCACATCAAGACATGTATCTTATTTTTTAAACTATGTTTTTTCAAAACAATTAATCATCACACTTTGCACCCTGGGTGCGTTTAGGTATCTCTTGGAGATAGTCTCTTGCCACCAAAGACTAGGGTTCTATTAATATTAGACCTACCAATTACTATGGGAAAGATAATTATAGTACAAGCAAGGGGATGTCTTCTTCCTTCTTCTCCGGCGAGACAACCACCGCCACCACCATCATCTCCGACCACCCCAACCACGGCGCCAGCAGCAAGGGCTTCGCCCGTACCGTATCAAACCTCCACCATCTCTTGGATCGCCGCCCATCAAATCCATACGATTCTCATATGCGTCCCGTGACAACCAGTTTAGAACGGATGAGGGCAACGCCCGTACCATATCCACCCGAAAACGAACCTGATTCTCGCCGGAAAAGTCGCCGGAGATGTCGCCGGAGGTGGTGGCGGTGGTTGTCTTGCCGGAGAAGAAGGAAGAAGGAGGAGGTGTGGCGGTCGCCGGGTGGCTAGCGGCGGCAGTCTCGCCGGAGAAGAAGGAAGAAGATCCAACGGTGCCTTGTACTTTTTGGATTGTTTGTACTCTAAATAACTCACCCCTATATATATATATATATATTATAATATAAAGATTAAAATTTGGTAATAATAATGACATTTAGATCTCAAATAAAAACGAGATTTGAAGCAAGATTCTTACAATTTTGCTATAAAATAATGGACTTTTTGGTTTACTCCATAACAAAAAATGTTCATATCTTTTCGTTCCAGTAAAGAAGGGATTACACCATATCTTTAACATTATTATGGCGCGCAATAAAGGAATGGAGATCCAATCACATCTCAGTAAAGCACAGAGTAGCAAGATGTATCGTGCCCACGCCAAGTTATGAACATCAAGTCCTGGGGACCGTTTCAATGTTGCAGTTATACTCTAATGCATAATCAAGTTACATACATTGCAAAGAGGAGGTCACGGAGTTTTGTAAATTCATGTTTTGATGAATGACTTCTTATTAATTACAGAAGTCACAAAAAAACCCTTAACAATCTCATTAATCACTATAGAATTAAGTGGAGATATAACTCTTATTGTTGGCATATTCTGGCACAAAGATGACTGAACCATACACCAAACTACTATCAAACTTGAGATGCTCAAATCACAAACCCACAAAACAGGAGTGTCGTAAACTTTTACAATAACATCTTATGAGACAGCTATTCGGAATGGCATTGTGGCACACATGTTTACAGACCAACGTGACCATATACACAAGATATTGGTATAGCTTTTATGCAACACAAACATATTAAATTAACATGGAATTACAGCAGCAATCAATGTGCTACAGCTGCTTAATAAAGTTGCAACAAATATTGCTATGAATATCTTAGTATGTATCATAAGTCAAGCAGCAGCATCAACAGTACCAGCCTCCTTCTGCACAAATGCTTCAATATATTCCTTCCTGCAAAAAAATTATTGCTCTCAGAAAAGTTACTCATATCACAAAAGACTGAAATTAAGGTGGCAAAAATGTGTGTTGGGTCACAAGGTAAAAACTTGGGTTCAGGTAGATAAAAGGACTTGGGAGCAGGTATATTTAAGCAGAACAGTCTTTCAGCGACTTTCAACTCATATGCATGTTTCATTTTTAGAATCTTTATTTATTTGACCCATTGGAAACAAAACACATTAACCCATTCATAAGTAAAAGATTCAAATTTTTGCCACATTTGTAAAGTTCTGTTATGCTGAATAACAGAACTGTCGATAGATGATGTGACGTCTTGTGTTAGTGATCTATACCCTCAAGACTTTATATGTATGACATCGTCAGTACATGGTAAAAGAAGAATAAATAAGAAACACAGACATACCTTGCAGGCAAGTGATCATGTGGTCGATTGAAAGGAGTCCAAATTGGGTCACCAACAAAGAGCCGCATGGCCTGTCAACAAATAAAAAATAAAAAAAAAACAACGGGTAAGCATACAAGAGTCTGCTTTAGCAAAGAAAACATTTTCCCCTCAAAGGTAGCAATTAACAGAAAATCTGAGGCCACTCTGAGTCTGTGATATCCATCCTTGTGCCTTTTATTGTTAGGGAGTCAATAAACAAAACCACGCAAACCTTGTTTTGTTATTAATCGTAATGTGACCCAATCACAAGTACGAGCACGTGATAGATGCATAATGGATGTAGATTGGGTTCATACATTAACAAGATGACATCTCTTTAATTATAAGTGATTGAAAAGACATAGCACATGTATTTTGTGACATTCTAATTAAACAAAAAATAAACTTTATATGTGGTGGCCAAGCAGGACAGCAGAGCTGAATATTTTTTCTTGACATAAAGAACCATGCATTTTACAGTGTAGACTGCTAGATGCCACCCACATTGTGGCATCAATTATCTGTAACTACAAGTGCAAAAATGGGTGGCTCATACAGGTCGGGTAATGGAATGGGCTATGGTCAAAGCACTCAACTTTAGGTGTGTGTACTAACAAGTGCAATACCTATAGTACTACAATAAAAAAAATATAGTTTCAAGTTTTAACTACAGCAGCTTAGATGGTTCAACCTTCAAGGTTGAAAGCAGAAAATACACTTGCTTTTCAGCTAAGTTTTTTAGTTTTACGGTTTTACCCATTTTACCTGAAAATATAAAAATAATAATAAAAGAAAATCATGATTTGCACCTCTATCTCTAGTATATTCTCCTTTCTCATTATCGTTTATTCTTGCACTTCTACCTCCAATACTATCCGATGTAGCCGTATAACGTGATAAATAAATGATGCATCTAAGAGGTGAAAAACATTGAACACTAATGATACCATCGAAGTACCTTGATGTAGTTGTCTGTATCAAGCGTGAAGCGGTGATAGATACCTGCAGGTAGTACAATCATTCCTCCTTTCTTCACCCAAACCCGTATCCAAGCTTCATCACGATCTCTCACATCAAAATACCCTTCAAAACAAGTCCATGTTTAGTAAACTCCAAAATTTGGGGGTAATGGAATTTGTAACTTGGAATTGTCTAGATGATTGTCTGATCCTTGCAACTTAGCATTGAAAAATCAGTTTAAATCAGTTTTAAGGATTGCATAAACAGATTGACAGACTTCTATTTCCATATCGAAAATCATCTCTAGTATTTTCACAACACCGTCCTTTTTGGTCATTTACTCATTTTATGTACTGATTTCATTACGAATCTAAATTTCAGAAACACACAGACATCCGAATATGCGTTTATTAGAGCATCAAGCAACATTGACGTACTATTTTCACATCTGACTACAGCCATATTATTCACTTTCAAAAAACAAAACACAACATAAAAATAAATAAACTTACCACTTCCAGAAACAGCATAACGGATCTCTTCATCCGTATGAAGATGTTCTTCAAAAAAGTTTTTTATCTTCTCCTCATAATTCGGCAGCTTTTCTGGACAAACCTCAATTATGTCCTGAAAAGCATTGACTTGATTAAGGTGTTGGCATCTTACGCGTCGTCGGCGCAGCGTTGGTGCGGTGCCACACCGCTACACCGACGCCATTCGTATAATTCGGGGCGTGGGGTTGAAATGAGGGGTATAACCCCTTGGGTGGTGTACGAGTGGAAGTGGACCGTTGGAGGCCGAGAACACCCCCCCCCCCCCCCCCCCCCCCCCCCCCCCCTTCTTCCCTCCTACACCGACGCCATTCGTATAAAAAAAATTAACAAGTTTCAAAAGTGGCAGATTTAGTCCCTAAATGGCTAGTTATATACAAATTCTATATATACACATCCACTCAACTAAAATTCACACATATCTTTCACTTAATCATCTATACTACACACATATTCATTTATACACATCCATTTTCGAATCAACAATTGGCAAACTACAAGCAACCTATGACTTTGTTCGAGGTAAAAAACTCGATGCAAATTCACATGCTTGACGACGCCAGGCATATATCAGAGGTGGTGGCTGTGATTCAGAGCATAACGAACAACCAGTCGGCTTACATGGCCGAAATCGAACAATTTCAAGCTTGGGGGCGCCATCCTAACGTCCTCGAACCCAAATATGTTACTTATCTTCAACAGAAGATCGCCTGGCTGGATCAAATCCTTGTCAGGCTTACCGATGTTTCTTCCACATTAACAACCTCGCTTGAACACGCGGAAGATTGGCAAGCCAATGTCGATGGTGGTCGGCCCGAAGGTTACCAGACTGACCCGAGGGAGGAATGCGCAACTCAAGGCGACTAGGCTAGCTCATCGCCTGAACACTATGAATACATCCATTGCAATGATGGAGACAGTGACATGTCCTCTACCGATTCTCATTTGGGTTGGCGTTAAGTAATGTTTTTAGGTTTCGTAAACTTAATTATTAATGTAAGTTGTGGCTGTACTCACGAGAAAGAAGATGATAAATGAAATATTATTATTATTATTAGTAGTAGTAGTAGTTATAGTCTATGTTATCAATTTCGGTGGTCACCGGTTTTCGGTGATTGGACCTAATTTCTGTTTCATATTTCGGTTTTGATTTCGTTTCCGAAATAAAACAACAACCCAAACCTAACTTCTTCAAAACCCACGATCGGATCTATTTCTTCAATCAAGCAGCAACAGCAGCAGCAGCGACTTCAAGCAAAATCCGACCTCCCTTCTTATGTTATTATTATGGAAGATGATTTTGTTGTTGTTGTTGTTTGATTTATTGAAAAAAAGAACTCAAGAACTGAAGTAGGTGTTTGGTTTCTTCACTTCTTTAATATCAGAAACAACTTTTCGCAGAGAAGAATAACTATGAGAGATATGCCAGCTAGTTATAACTTATAGTTAATGTAATTTAGAAAGTAAAATTTTATGTTTAACGGAATAGTTTTAAAAATAAAATAAAAATTGTAGTGAATGGTGGGTTGCCAATGAAAAAGTGGATTGTGGTATGAGTGAGGGGTAAATGAGGTGGCATTTGGAAGTGGTGGTGAGTGGTGGGATGTCAGCACCCTTATAAAACGATGTTTCACAAAATGATAATCTATGTACAAGTATCTCCTTCACTCGCAACTAGAGCCAGCAATTTCAATCACTCAATATATGAACGGCTTGGTTTGGGTTATTTTCATTTTTAGGAAAAAAGTCAAATGGATGAAATGCATAAAACCTTCTAAATTGATTTACTACAAGAACAGTATAAAAACTGTGATAAATTGATAAAGTACTTAACTATTTCTTATAAATCAAAAATAAAGAGAATTAAAAACAATGTTAGCAGGTTGGCCTAATCTTCCCTGAACCACTTTTTAAGTAAGCTGCACAGAACCTTATATAGTAGGAGTTAAGAGTTAAGAAGCATGACATCACACATACCATGTAAGAGTATCCACGTGTTTCACGAATTTTCTTCAATTTTTCATCGGTTTCATAGTTATCAGCATCCAACCTCCAACTTAGTACTCCAAGTTCTGCGAGATTCATAGTGATTTATCTATTCAAGTTAACTACAGGGCACTTGAAGACATAACAATAAAAAGCATTAGAAACCTTACCTGCAAGCTTGTCAAGGGATACAAATTCCTTTGGGTCCTTGTGATGAGGAAGCCGTTGGTCTTCATTACTATCATCCATGTACCATGCCTGGATGACTTCCTCTCTTTCGTCATTCTACTAAGACGAAATTTTTCCAATGACATAAATACAACACAATTAGAATAGTAGACTCTCCACCAAAGATCCTTCATTGTTGTAATTATGTATAAAAAAAACCGATAAAGTAATACGCGATCAGGCTACCACGATAAAGTCTAGCATTTGGCTCTGATGCGATATACCCGTTGCAATACCTGTGGCGGTTTCGTAGACTTTTTTCCCCATAAACATTAAAACATAGTGTTCTTGTAACATCTTGGTTACTACTTGCACAGAATTCAGGGAATTATTTATAAATATTTGTTAATATTATATTTTACAAAGTAGCAGATAAAGATTAAAGTGTATTATCTCTGGTTATATAAACTAAACATAAGAAAGAAAGAAAAAGAAAAAAGGTTTATAGAATCAACAAATACGATTCACATATGATTACATAGTTTTCATCATGAGATTCATGTTAATATTCATATACATAACTATAATCTTTTTATGAGGCCAAATGAAGAAGAAAAAAAAATCCAAAAAAGTACCTTTGAAGCAGAACCCATGGGTTGGATGATTGATTAGCTAAATTATATGCAGAATTTTCTTCTTTTTCTATATTCTTTTTTTTTTGGTTGTCAAGCCTTCGATTTACGCAGAAAAATCCTTTCTATTCTAGTTGCGTATATATATGTCACACAAAAATATAAATATAAATAAATAAATAAAGCCAAAAAGTCAAGAAAGACCAAACAGAGAGATGGTGCGTTTCATGGCATGTACCAAATAACTAAAGTACGATTAAGAGAAAATGATAAACGGGTCATTGGCCATGAGTAGTGAGGGGTTCCCCATAACTAATTAGGTTATAAAAAAAAAAGACCAATAAGAAAGGAGAAAAAGTGTGTGAAATCAAAGGAAAAGTAAGAGTGAACGAGCGTCCAAATTCGAACTGCCAACACAATTATTTTTGCTAGGAACGCCCTAGGGGTGGTGTGCGGGGTGTTCCTGACGCTTTTTGGGCGTTCCGTGGGAAAGGGATGCCTCGCTCCGTGTGGCATTGGAGGGGAACAAAATTTATGAATGGTAAATCCACTAATTCACAAGAAAATTAACAATGAATTGTTATGAATGTCAAAAATGTATTGGCGGATTTACCACTAACTTAAAATTAATCCTATTTAATAATTAAACAAAATTTTATTAAAAATTTATCATTTATATTTATATTTATACTATTATTTTGTTTTTATAAAATGATGACATTCTGAATCTAACTTCTTTGTTTTATGGGTTTTGGTCATATTTATACTATTATCTTAGTTTTATAAAATGAGTTGTATTTTTAGCAAAGGTATATTTTTGATATAAAAGATACAAATTTTTAATGCATGTTAATTTTTGATATAAAAGATACAATGAAATCTATTAAGCGGAAGCAACAAGAAATCAAGAGAAGAGAATTTGGGAATTTTTACTCATTTTGATTAATTAAGAAATGAAGATACAAATGAAGTTTAAATACTAAAAAAACAAAAATAACCGCCTAAACTGATATTTACACTTTACTACCTTCTAGTTACAACTTGCACAACTTCAGTCAAAACTATATAAACTTCATATACCCCCTCAAGTTGGAACTTCTTCTAAACCCAACTTGTGACTAAGAACAGAGTGTTGTGCATATCCCAAAGCTTTTGTCATAACATCAGCTAACTGGAGATTGGTAGGAATATATGCAGTTTGAAGAAAACCTTCTTGCACTTTATCTCTTGTAAAATGACAGTCGATATCCAAGTGTTTTGTCCTATCATGATAACAAGGATTAGCAGCAATTTGTTGGGCAACTTTGTTATCACAGAACAAGGTGAGTGGTATCTGAACAAAGATGTGGAGATCCTTAAGCAGATAAGTCAACCAGATCAGCTCACATGTGGTTGCAGCCATACTTCTATAATCTGCTTCAGTAGAAGATCTTGAAATAGTAGGCTGCTTTTTAGTTTTTCAGGAAACCAATGAATGACCAAGGAAAATACAATAACCAGTAAGAGATTTTCTGGTCATTATACATGAAGCCCAGTCTGCATCACTGAACCCAATGATCTTGAGATTGGTTTGAACAGGGTAAAATAGACCCTTGTTAATACTGCCTTTCAAATATCTCAACAAATGGACAGCTGCTTGCATATGTGGGACCTTTGGACTAGAAACAAATTGACTTAAGTGTTGAACAGCATATGAAATATCTGGTCTAGTCGTTGACAAATACAATAACCTTCCCACAAGTCTCCTATAGGCTTCAGGATCATCAAGTGCATCTCTTTTATCTAATGAGAGCTTAAGATGAGTAGGCAGAGGAAAAGAAACTGGTTTTGCTGTAGTTAATCCCACATCCTTAAGCATATCCAGAGTATATTTCCTCTGGTTCAAATACATGCCTGTCTCTGTTCTACACAGTTCAATCCCTAAGAAATATCTTGCCAATCCTAAGTCCTTAATGGTGAATTTGTCATCCAATGCTCTTTTAGTATGAATAATATCTTCTTCAGAATTTCCAGTGAGCAAAATATCATCCACATATACTAATGCAACAGTAAATATACCTTCCTTTTCTTTTACAAACAAGGAATAATCATGCTTGGATTGTACAAAATTCAAATAGATCAAGAACTTAGATAACTCTTGATTCCACTGCCTAGAAGCCTGTTTTAATCCATATAGAGACTTGTTTAACTTGCAAACTTGATTAGGCAAAGCTTTCTTATATCCTTCAGGAGGTAACATATATATTTCTTCATCAACATAGCCATGTAAAAAGGCATTATTCACATCCAACTGATGAAGAGGCCATCCTTTTGCAGTAGCAATAGCAATAAGAACCCTTATAGTAGCAAATTTGGCAACTGGAGAAAATGTCTGCTTATAATCAACTCCTTCAGTTTGCTTAAACCCTCTAATGACTAACCTTGCTTTGTACCTTTATATATTACCATCAGGCTTATACTTAATTTTATAAACCGATTTTGAAGAAATGGCTTTGTGCCCTGCAGGCAAGGTAGTCAAAATCCAAGTATCATTCTGCTCTATAGCATTAAGTTCTTTGTCCATGGCATCTACCCAATTATGGTCTTTGACTGCTTGCAGAAAGGTGGATGGTTCACTTTGTGTTAAAACATGAGCTAAGGAAGCAACATAATCTGGTGGATATTTCTCAAAATTTGCTTCCTTAAATATGGGGTAAACAGGACTAGAACTCCTTATGTATGACACAGAGGAAGATTTAGAAGAAGAGGAAGATTCCTTCATTTTTGGAACCACAAAATCCTTAAGCCAATTAGGAGTAGAAGTATTTCTATTTGATCTTCTAAGAAGAGGAGGGTTACTAAGAGTCTGTCCATTCAAAGGACCAACAAAATCAGGTGGATTATCTGGTTGATTATTATTGGCACCATTAATAGGATTATCTTCAGGAGGAACATTATCAACCACATTATCAGGAGCAGAACACTCATTATGCAGAAAATCATCTTCTGCAGGTATAATTGGAACTAATGGTGGTAGGTTACTAGAACAGGGAACTTGATCTGCCTTAAAAGGGAAAACATCTTCTTGAAAAATCACATCCCTACTAGCAAAAATCTCCTTTGTAACAAGATTATACAACAAATATCCTTTCTGTCCAGAAGGATATCCCAACATGACACATTTTTCACTCCTTGGTTCAAATTTATCTTTGTGAGGTTTGGTAATGGTTGCATAACACAAACAACCAATAACCTTCAAATTATCATATGAAGGAGGAACCCTATGTAAAACTTCAAAAAGAGTTTTCCACTCTAAAATAGCCATAGGCATCTTATTAATGAGATATGTGGCTGCTAGTATACAATGCCCCCAAAAGGATTTAGGCAGATTAGCATTAATCCTAAGAGCTCTAGCAGTATCTAACAAATGTCTGTGTTTCCTTTCCACTATTCCATTTTGTTGTGGTGTATACACCATTGATCTTTGATGCACTATACCTTGTGATCTAAGAAATGCCAGTCCCTTACTATTAAGTATTTCAGTACCATTATCAGATCTTTTATATTTAGGCTTTTTACCAAAGTGATTTTGAATATAGGAACAGAAACTGGACAGAATAGATAGTACTTGATCTTTAGTGTGCAACAAATAAGTCCAAGTACATCTAGTGTGATCATCAACAATAGTATAGAAATAATGAGCACCATTAAGAGCAGAAACTTTGTATGGACCCCAAAGATCAACATGCAACAAATCAAAAGGAAAAGAAGACCTAGAATTACTTCTTGGAAAAGGCAGCCTATGCTGTTTAGATAGACTACAGGTGTCACAAGAAAATTGTGAAACATTCACATTTTTATAGACATCAATATGAATCAGTTTAGACATAGAAGTGTGTCCCAATCTTGCATGAAACAATTCAATAGGAACAACATTGCTACTCTCACTAGCAACTTTATTAACAAAATTATTTACAAGAGAATGAACTGAAGCAGCAAAGTTTGAAGGAATTTGATTTGAAGAAGTGGTCTTGCAAATATACAATTTCTTGTATCCTTTGCCAACAGCCACCAACTGCTTAGTTGTAAGGTCCTGAAAGGCAAACCAATCAGGTCCAAAAATGCCAATGATAGGTTTAGATTGAAGTAATTGACCAACAGAAATCAAATTGATCTCAAATTCAGGCACATAAAGGACATTGTGAAGAGTGAGAGTGGGATTAATTTGGACAGACCCATATTTATAAACCAGTTTGACACTGCCATCAGGAAGACTCACTTTAATGGGAATTCTAAGATCTTTAATGGACTGAAATAAATGTAAGTGAGGGGACATGTGATTAGTGGCTCCAGAATCAGTGACCCAATCATTTTTAATATCAATATTAACATGGCAGGATAAGGCATGAAATCTATCAAAGAATGCAGCATCAATACCTGCATGTGACTTGGAAGGTCCAGCCACATCAGCTTGACTGTCCATCACAACATTCTTTTCTTTTAGAATCTTCATCATCTCAACACACACTGCAGCCACCAATTTTTTGTCCAATTCTGCTTTGTGTTCCCCATACATCTCATTCTCATTTTCCAAATTAAATGGAGAATCCCTCTCTTCTAAAGCCACACCAACTTGATTGGCCATTCTAGTTCCCTTTTTATTTTTCTTTCCTTTGTACCAGTCTGGATACCCTAGCCTCTCAAAGCATTGTTCATATGTATGACCTTCTTGTTTGCAATAAGTACAGTTTTTGACCTTTTCTCCTTTAAAATCTCTTTTATAACCCTGATTCCCTCTGATATTATTTTGATTAGCAAAATAAGCACTAGGTTCAGGCACATGAGTAGTTACTTGCTTCTGTTTCTCAACTTGTTGGACTATGTAATAGGCTTTGTTGAGTGCAGGTAAAGGATCCATTGATAATATCTGATTTCTTACTGACTCAAAATCATCATTCAATTTCATTAAAAACTGCATCAACCTAGATTTACTTTCAATCTCCAAATATTTCTTAAGAATGCCACAAGTACACTCAACCATTTTTCCACAAGTACAAGCAGGCACACCATTAAGACAACTTAATTCATCCCAAAATCTTTTCATCTTATTGTAATAAGCAGCCACAGAGAAATTACCTTGAGTCACTTTTCTTAAATCTCTTTCAAGCTGATAGATCAATGGTCCATTGCTCTGTCCATACCTTTCTTGCAGTTCTTTCCACAACTCCTTTGCTGATTGTGCGTATAGAAATGCTTCAGCCAATTCTGCAGTAATTGAATTCAAGATCCAGCATGTGACCATACAATCACATCTAGTCCATCTCCCAAAATTAACATCAGTACTTGCAGGTTTAGCAGTGGATCCATCAATAAACCCTAATTTCAATTTCGCACCCAAAGCCATATTAATAGTACGACTCCAACCTAAGAAATTGGATCCATTGAAAGGCGTATTAGTTAGAATCATTCCTGGATGATCCGAACTCGCCAGGAAAAGCGGATCGTTGGTTAAAGGTTGAGTCTGAGTATCCAGAGTAAAATTCGTCATAGCAAGATATAGAAAAGATATAATCGAATGATTGTTATAATCGAAACAACTAAAACCAGAGGAAATTAGGAATATTCCTAAAATTGATTAGAAAATACTTCAGAAAATGAAAACAAACCCTAATTTTGTTCAAGATCTGAATAGAAGGTAAAATTGCAGATTCCGGCGACGATTATCAGAAATCTAAGCAATATATATCATGAAATTGCATATTCCGACGACGGTTATCGAAAATCTAAGCAACAGATAGCATCAAATCAGAGTATACCTTGAGCTCTGATACCAAATGAAATCTATTAAGCAGTAGCAACAAGAAATCAAGAGAAGGGAATTTGGGAATTTTTACTCATTTTGATTAATTAAGAAATGAAGATACAAATCAAGTTTAAATACTAAAAAAACAAAAATAACCGCCTAAACTGATATTTACACTTTACTACCTTCCACTTACAACTTGCACAACTTTAGTCAAAACTATATAAACTTCATAGATACAATATTTGATAAAGAACAAGTCACCACAAATATTGATAAAGGGGTCACTCCTAACCACCAAGATCAAAGATCTATAAAGGTAAAATAAGATTTGTAAGAAATAGAGGCTGCTCTATTAATTTTCATTCAACATCAACTAACTTTTTACAATGAAAATAGTTCTCTATTTATAGCCACAAGCTATTTCCTAGGAATCATCGAAATAATAAAATATTACAATAAAAGCTGTCATGTGCAAGCCATTAATTAACTTGGACCAATAAGAAAAGGACACGTAAGCTTCTAGAAATATTCCCCTGCAAGTGATCCCACAATACCGTTAGAAACGTCTTGTCACACGCTCCTTCCTTGACAGCTGTCATTCCTTCTTTATTGGACCCACAGACAAAGGACTTCAGTGGGGACTTTATTATCTGGACAATGGAACATACATCTGGACTGCATCTGGAGACAACATCTGGACCTTCACTGGAGACAACATCTGGAGCGCTTCACTGGTGGCCTTCAGTAGTGGTCACTGGAATATCTATCTGAGAGCAGTCATCTGGAGCGCTTCAGTTGAGAGCGTCACTGGTGGCTTACCAGTATTTGTTACTGGAGAGACTTGCCACTGGAGAAGTGTTACTACTGGTGACTGGACTGGTTCAGAAAAGACTTGTCTGAAATGGGCCACTGCTGGCAGAATCAACATGGCTTGTTCAGATGGCATTATCAGCTCAGTTTCCTTCAGCTCGGTTGACTTCTTCAGTTCGCTGGGTTCCTCCAGTTCAGTGAACTTTCCGCATCACTTCCCGTACAAACAGTAAGAATATGGCTGTTAATACACAATACTAGATACCAATAGCTGAGATTAGTGGAAGATTAAATGTTTGGCTGAAATTTAAAATACTAGAGTAGTGACTACTTAAATGTTTGTAAGAATATTTAATAATAAGCTATTGGTTAAAAAGATGTTGGAGTAGTTAATGGCCATTGTTAGCTTTCTACATTAGGGGCGAAAGAATCGTGTTTCTGTTAATGGGTATTGTATGGCCAATTGACCACTTAAATGGTTATGAAGAGTAGCGAAAGCAGATGCATTACATGTAGTCTCCTTGCGAATGCACATCCTACCAGTATATTTATTCTACTTATAAGATTATATACCTGCCCAACTGGTAAGACTTGTTCAACCATCATAACCTGCCCAGTGCATATTGAAAACGTGAAATTAATACATTAAAAACGTCATTTTCTTAATCTATTTTGGATATGTAGACTTGTTGTTCCATTTCTTCAAGTTAATTTAGTTTAAGTCATTAAGTGCTGGAAGGCCCTTCAAATTGTTTTAGAACTGTTCCTGCCAGCAATACCTAAAAGTTGAAAGAAATAGTAGACCAGACCCCTATGTAGCTGCGTGATTAGACTGATGAGAGAAAGAAAAGGGATCTATAAGTAATCAGTTATTGACCTAAAGCTTGAAGTACTTGACCAATAAAATGGTCAAACTGTTTTCTAAAATTCTGGGAACATCATATGGTTATGAACAGTTACAACAGTTGCAGGAATGGTATATTTGTATCACCTAATCACAGTTTATCAAAAGTTCTCAAAGTATGATTGGAATTGTGTAAGATGCATCCGTGAAGTGGTGAGATCATACTTACCAAGGCTGATATGTGATATTGTCTAAATATAGGTCATCATCCAGATCTTCATCTTGTCGGATGGAATAATGTGACAGTCGAGATATGGACACATGCTTGTGGTAAGAATTAAATATAACAATTATATGTCCATAACAATTATTCGTTTTTTAAACTGAGAAAGTTACAGGCTTCTCAAAAGATTTTCCTTAATAATGTCTAAAACCTGTATGGTAAAGCTAGTGATTAGGTGTCAACATTATCCCGACTTTTGCAGGTGGCCTCACTGAAAATGATTTCATACTCGCTGCAAAAATCAACAAGCTACCCCTCGAATCTTATCTCAGGCATAAATGACTAGAAGGATTTTTGTAAGAACTGTGAAGCACCATTTGCAGTTTTCAAGTTCTATGGTCTTTTTAGATCATTGAAGGGAAACTGGAAATAAAAGAGATATTTGCTTCGTGCACAAAAGAGATGGCATGGTATACTCGGTTTAGAAACTTAGCTTGATTTCATTCAAAACGATATGGCGCTTACTATTTTGTAAACATGTCTTGTACAGATTAAGAAGGGGAAATTTGGTTTTGTTTCTCTCATTAGTTTTGATGAAGTAAAGTCCTAGTTATAAGATGAAAGTTTCAACAATAGATCGTAGTCTTCATCAAATTTCATACAAAAATTCGTTTTATTTTGCGCTTATAATTTGCAAATAGGTAGTTTTGGATATGAAGTTTTCTCCATGGAAAACATTGCTCATCAGATACTTAAACCACAATCTCAAACTTAGCTCATTTATATATGGCTTAAGTGCTCAGCATATCTTTTTGCAGCTTCAGAATATATCAAAGTTGCACAAACACATGGCTTGCCATTACCCGAACAAGGAAAACCTCTTAAAATGAAAAATGAAGATTAGTTTCAAAAGATATTAATTATGAATGCTGGAATATTATGATGCATGTTTGTATTATTTTTTACGGAGTTCTATTAAAAAGAAAACTTTGCAAGATGTGGAAGGACACAAAAAAGTGGCCCGTAACACAATTTTTCTTATCACTATCTTTGTATCGTTTGTAAAGTAATGATAACGAGAGTGATATGTGTTTTAGCATTTTAATTTTTTATGCAACTTTTTATTTCCCGCAAAGTTAACAATGTGTAATGTAATCTGTTAGTAAATTAAAAATATAAACAATTATCCTCCTTTCACGATTACAATAAGTTCGTAACCTTCTGAAATAAGCTTAAGCCAAACATACCCTCGCTCGTCCTATATCAAATTGGTCATGATTATTAACATAAGCTTCAAAACGATAACGATGAACCACCATATTCGAGGTGACATCTTCATCTATACGAGTGCAAAGTAAAAACATGATTCTTTACCTTGAATATAAATCCAGCCAAAGTTTGTGCACTTTGCCCTTAGTAGTGCAATATGGCAATTAACAAGGCCACACTAGCCACCTGTACCATGTAGATTAGCACATATTACCGTCTTGCAGCTTGAATGATGCATTTATAACTACGGGTGTAATACGGAGAGAATCAAAAGAGAAGAGGGAATGTGAATTCACACACACAAATCATTTCATTATTATGTAAAATATACATACAACTGCTACATATAACGGTTGGGAGTAACCGTCTCTAACAACCCAAGTTTCAACTTGTCACTTGTAGTCCTTCTATTTCTTATAGTTCCATAATACTCCCTTGTACTTCTATATTTCCTACGTACTTGACCCTTATTGACTTATTACGTAACAATACCTCCTCTTTAAGGATGGTTTGTCCTCAAACAAGAGAGAAAATACAAAAAAAAACATAACCGACACCACACAATCAAATCAAGTACAACACAGATAACACATCAAAAGTGGGGAAACGTGCAGTGAAGTCATCCACATCCTCCCAAGAAGCTTCACACAATGGCAACCCTTCCCAATGAATCAAAAGCTTGACAGAAGCACCATTTCCCTTCTTGATCAATTTCTTGTCAATAATAGCTCTGGGTTGTAAGACAAATTTAGAACCCTGTGGCAGAGGAGTGATTGTAGCAGGAATTCCTGAAGCCTTCTTTGAAAGGGAAACATGGAAAGTATGATGAATCTGAGCAGTAGCAGGGAGATCCAACTTGTAAGCCACATAACCAACCCTCTGCAGAACCTTGAAGGGTCTAAAATACTTTGGTGAGAGCTTCCTGTTATGATGTTGTTTCAAAGAATTCTGAGCAAAAGGGTGGAGTTTGACTAGTACCCAATCACCCACTTGGAATGTTCTATCACTTCTATGCACATCAGCCTGCTATTTCATTCTATATCTAGCAACCTCCAGATGAGATTTCAGCAGCTTAATCATTCCTTCACGATCCCTATGAAATTCTTCTACTGCTACCAAGTCAGTATTATTTGGAATATAAGGAGAATGAATATGAGACTTTATTCCAAATAATGCTTCATAAGGGGTCATTTGAATGCTGGAGTGCCATATGGTATTATACCACCATTGAGCAAGAGGAACCCATTTGACCCACTGCAGAGTTTGATCCATGCACATGCTGCGCAAATATGATTCCAAACACCTATTAAGCACCTCTGTGTGGCCATCACTCTGTGGATGATATGCAGAAGAGTATGCCAACTGAATTCCCTGTAATTTCATGAATTCTTTCCAGAAATTACTGAGGAAAATGGGGTCTCTATCAGATACAATTGTCTCTGGACAACCATGAATCTTGAATACTTCATCCATAAAAACTCTAGCCACACTGGCAGCAGTATAAGGGTGAGAAAAGAGTAAAAAATGTCCACACTTAGAAAGTCTGTCCACCACCACCAGAATTGTGTCTTTGCCATTCACCTTTGGAAGACCACTGATAAAATCCATAGAAATGTCAGTGAAGAGTGATTTGGGGATGGGTAATGGCTGCAATAAACCAGGAGTAGCCACTCTTTCATATTTGGATTTTTGGCACACTTGGCAGGTCTTAATGAACTGTTGCACATCTTTAGAACAACCTTTCCAATAGAAAAATTCCTTCACCTTCTGCATAGTAGGAGTGATGCCTGAATGACCACCCAAAGTAGAGGAATGAAACAACTCAATAATTTTGGTCCTCAACTCTTTGTTATTAGGAATAAGGATCTTATTTTTCCTTCTCAATACATTACCATCCCAAGACTTATTTGGAATGGTCATGCCCTGTTTCAACTGCTGGATAAGAGTGAGCAGTTGGATCAGCATCCCAAGATTCTTTAATTTTGGACCATAGCTCTGAATCTAAAGACCTTATTCCCATTTCCAAAAGCTGCAAACTGAACACCCTGGATAAAGAATCAGCAGCAGTGTTTCCTATTCCCTTCTTGTATGCAATCTCATAATCAAAGCCAAGCAATTTAGCCAACCATTTCTGCTGCAGTGGAGTAATAATCTTCTGTTCCAAAAGGTACTTAAGGCTTTGGTGGTCAGTTTTGATTATAAAGTGTTTGTTTCCCAAATAGTGTTGCCATTGCTTAACTGCCATCATGATGGCCAACAACTCCTTCTCATACACAGACATAACGAACTGTTTGGGAGATAAAGCTTTACTTACAAATGCTAAGGGATGACCATGTTGCATTAAGACAGCACCCAACCCTTTAGATGATGCATCTGTCTCTATAGTGAAAGGTTGTGAAAAATCTGGCAATGCAAGTACAGGTGGGGTACTGAGTGCCAACTTAAGCTGATCAAAAGCTGCTTGGGCATCTGGTGACTATTTAAACCCCTCTTTCTTGAAGAATTCAGTGAGAGGTTTAGCTATACATCCAAATCCCTTAATAAATCTCCTATAATACCCAGCTAAACCCAAAAAACCTCTTAATTGCTTAACAGTACTAGGGATTGGCCAATCCTAAATACATTTAATCTTTGCAGGATCTGTAGACACTCCATCCTTGGTAATGATATGCCCCAAATATTCAACTTTATTTCCAGCAAAATTACATTTGGACTTTTTTGCCTTAAGCTCATTTTGCCTCATAATTTCCAAAACTATTTCCAAGTCCAATAAATGTTGATCCCAGTTTCCACTATAGACCAAGATGTCGTCAAAAAATACCAGGGCACTTTTTCTCAACACCTTCTAGAAAGTAGTGTTCATTAAGGATTGAAAAGTAGCTGGTGCATTGGTCAAAACAAAAGGAAGCACCAGAAATTCATAATGCCCCATGTGAGTTTTGAAAGCTGTTTTATGAATATCTTCCTCACACATTCTTACTTGATGATATCCAGATCTCAAGTCCAATTTAGATAATAACACTGCTCCTTGTAACTCATCCAAAAGATCCTCAATCAAGGGAATAGGAAATACATCTTTTACAGTGGCCTCATTTAACTTTCTGTAGTCTACACACATTCTCCATGTCCCGTCTTTCTTCTTTACCAGTACTACAGGAGCAGCAAAATCACTTGTAATGTTCCTAATCACCCCAGTGTCCAATGATTCTTGAGTAATCTCTTCTATGACATCTTTCTGATGTTTGGAATACCTATAGGGTTTAAGGTTAAGATTTGCAGCATCTGGTTTAAGCACAATCTTGTGATTAATTGTTCTAGAAGGGTCACCCGCAGCCTTCCCACCACATCTACTATTCATAAAAGTATAATTATCTTCCATGTATGTACAACTATCTAAAGCACAACAAGTATTCATAACGAAGTCAAAGTTAACCGAGCAACAAGTCAATACATTTAAACAAACAATCAATCAACAAACATGTACACTTTTCAGCCCGAATCTCAATTGAGTAGGGAGGGTTTACGAAACTCACCTGGAAGTAAAGCAATTCAAGTACTAGTACAAGTACTTTACTATGCTCAAAATGTACTCTCGGGTACCTAGAACAAGTATAAGATCAATT
>CM067171.1:131194479-131231527 GCA_034093135.1 Erigeron breviscapus | reverse complement strand
TCCCAGTCGATAAGCTACCGGTCCAATACGTTCAAGGATTTTAAATGGGCCAATGTATCTCGGGCCCAACTTGCCACGTTTCACAAACCGAACCACGCCTTTCCACGGGGATACTTTCAACAACACATAATCACCAACTTCAAATTCGAGAGGGCGTCGTCTCACGTTTGCATACTTCAATTGTCTTTCACGGGCCACTCTCAATTTCTCCTTAATTTGTGATCACCTTGGTCGTTTCAATGACAATTTCGGGCCCAATGAGTTGGCTTTCACCAACTTCCGCCCAAGCTACCGGTGACCTACAATCTCTCCCATACAATGCTTTAAACGGAGCCATTTGGATACTAGCATGGAAGCTATTATTATAGGAGAATTCGACTAACGGTAAATGTGCATCCCAATTTCCACCAAAATCGATGGCACAAGCTCGTAACATATCTTCAAGCGTTTGAATCGTTCTTTCACTTTGACCATCGGTTTAAGGGTGGAACGTCGTACTCATGTTGAGTTGAGTACCCATTGCTTTTTGGAACGCCTTCCAAAATTTTGAAGTAAATCTGGCATCCCGATCGGATATCACGGAAATCGGCACTCCATGCTTGGATATCACCTCTTTGATGTACAAACGTGCCATGGTGTCAAATTTATCGTCTTCCCGGATGGCTAAGAAGTGAGCCGACTTAGTCAACCGGTCAACTATCACCCAAATGGTGTCCTGACCACTACTCGTTCTAGGTAACTTCGTGATGAAGTTCATGGCAATTCGTTCTCATTTCCACACCGGTGTTACCGATTGAACAAGTAGACCGGGTGATTTATGTGGTCGGCTTTTACTTACAAACACAAGATGCATTCACTAACGTATCTAGCAATGTCTAATCACTATAGAATTAAGTGGAGATATAACTCTTATTGTTGGCATATTCTGGCACAAAGATGACTGAACCATACACCAAACTACTATCAAACTTGAGATGCTCAAATCACAAACCCACAAAACAGGAGTGTCGTAAACTTTTACAATAACATCTTATGAGACAGCTATTCGGAATGGCATTGTGGCACACATGTTTACAGACCAACGTGACCATATACACAAGATATTGGTATAGCTTTTATGCAACACAAACATATTAAATTAACATGGAATTACAGCAGCAATCAATGTGCTACAGCTGCTTAATAAAGTTGCAACAAATATTGCTATGAATATCTTAGTATGTATCATAAGTCAAGCAGCAGCATCAACAGTACCAGCCTCCTTCTGCACAAATGCTTCAATATATTCCTTCCTGCAAAAAAATTATTGCTCTCAGAAAAGTTACTCATATCACAAAAGACTGAAATTAAGGTGGCAAAAATGTGTGTTGGGTCACAAGGTAAAAACTTGGGTTCAGGTAGATAAAAGGACTTGGGAGCAGGTATATTTAAGCAGAACAGTCTTTCAGCGACTTTCAACTCATATGCATGTTTCATTTTTAGAATCTTTATTTATTTGACCCATTGGAAACAAAACACATTAACCCATTCATAAGTAAAAGATTCAAATTTTTGCCACATTTGTAAAGTTCTGTTATGCTGAATAACAGAACTGTCGATAGATGATGTGACGTCTTGTGTTAGTGATCTATACCCTCAAGACTTTATATGTATGACATCGTCAGTACATGGTAAAAGAAGAATAAATAAGAAACACAGACATACCTTGCAGGCAAGTGATCATGTGGTCGATTGAAAGGAGTCCAAATTGGGTCACCAACAAAGAGCCGCATGGCCTGTCAACAAATAAAAAACAAAAAAAAAACAACGGGTAAGCATACAAGAGTCTGCTTTAGCAAAGAAAACATTTTCCCCTCAAAGGTAGCAATTAACAGAAAATCTGAGGCCACTCTGAGTCTGTGATATCCATCCTTGTGCCTTTTATTGTTAGGGAGTCAATAAACAAAACCACGCAAACCTTGTTTTGTTATTAATCGTAATGTGACCCAATCACAAGTACGAGCACGTGATAGATGCATAATGGATGTAGATTGGGTTCATACATTAACAAGATGACATCTCTTTAATTATAAGTGATTGAAAAGACATAGCACATGTATTTTGTGACATTCTAATTAAACAAAAAATAAACTTTATATGTGGTGGCCAAGCAGGACAGCAGAGCTGAATATTTTTTCTTGACATAAAGAACCATGCATTTTACAGTGTAGACTGCTAGATGCCACCCACATTGTGGCATCAATTATCTGTAACTACAAGTGCAAAAATGGGTGGCTCATACAGGTCGGGTAATGGAATGGGCTATGGTCAAAGCACTCAACTTTAGGTGTGTGTACTAACAAGTGCAATACCTATAGTACTACAATAAAAAAAATATAGTTTCAAGTTTTAACTACAGCAGCTTAGATGGTTCAACCTTCAAGGTTGAAAGCAGAAAATACACTTGCTTTTCAGCTAAGTTTTTTAGTTTTACGGTTTTACCCATTTTACCTGAAAATATAAAAATAATAATAAAAGAAAATCATGATTTGCACCTCTATCTCTAGTATATTCTCCTTTCTCATTATCGTTTATTCTTGCACTTCTACCTCCAATACTATCCGATGTAGCCGTATAACGTGATAAATAAATGATGCATCTAAGAGGTGAAAAACATTGAACACTAATGATACCATCGAAGTACCTTGATGTAGTTGTCTGTATCAAGCGTGAAGCGGTGATAGATACCTGCAGGTAGTACAATCATTCCTCCTTTCTTCACCCAAACCCGTATCCAAGCTTCATCACGATCTCTCACATCAAAATACCCTTCAAAACAAGTCCATGTTTAGTAAACTCCAAAATTTGGGGGTAATGGAATTTGTAACTTGGAATTGTCTAGATGATTGTCTGATCCTTGCAACTTAGCATTGAAAAATCAGTTTAAATCAGTTTTAAGGATTGCATAAACAGATTGACAGACTTCTATTTCCATATCGAAAATCATCTCTAGTATTTTCACAACACCGTCCTTTTTGGTCATTTACTCATTTTATGTACTGATTTCATTACGAATCTAAATTTCAGAAACACACAGACATCCGAATATGCGTTTATTAGAGCATCAAGCAACATTGACGTACTATTTTCACATCTGACTACAGCCATATTATTCACTTTCAAAAAACAAAACACAACATAAAAATAAATAAACTTACCACTTCCAGAAACAGCATAACGGATCTCTTCATCCGTATGAAGATGTTCTTCAAAAAAGTTTTTTATCTTCTCCTCATAATTCGGCAGCTTTTCTGGACAAACCTCAATTATGTCCTGAAAAGCATTGACTTGATTAAGGTGTTGGCATCTTACGCGTCGTCGGCGCAGCGTTGGTGCGGTGCCACACCGCTACACCGACGCCATTCGTATAATTCGGGGCGTGGGGTTGAAATGAGGGGTATAACCCCTTGGGTGGTGTACGAGTGGAAGTGGACCGTTGGAGGCCGAGGCCTAACACACCCCCCCCCCCCCTCTTCTTCCCTCCAACACCGACTAGCCATTCGTATAAAAAAAATTAACAAGTTTCAAAAGTGGCAGATTTAGTCCCTAAATGGCTAGTTATATACAAATTCTATATATACACATCCACTCAACTAAAATTCACACATATCTTTCACTTAATCATCTATACTACACACATATTCATTTATACACATCCATTTTCGAATCAACATGGCAAACTACAAGCAACCTATGACTTTGTTCGAGGTAAAAAACTCGATGCAAATTCACATGCTTGACGACGCCAGGCATATATCAGAGGTGGTGGCTGTGATTCAGAGCATAACGAACAACCAGTCGGCTTACATGGCCGAAATCGAACAATTTCAAGCTTGGGGGCGCCATCCTAACGTCCTCGAACCCAAATATGTTACTTATCTTCAACAGAAGATCGCCTGGCTGGATCAAATCCTTGTCAGGCTTACCGATGTTTCTTCCACATTAACAACCTCGCTTGAACACGCGGAAGATTGGCAAGCCAATGTCGATGGTGGTCGGCCCGAAGGTTACCAGACTGACCCGAGGGAGGAATGCGCAACTCAAGGCGACTAGGCTAGCTCATCGCCTGAACACTATGAATACATCCATTGCAATGATGGAGACAGTGACATGTCCTCTACCGATTCTCATTTGGGTTGGCGTTAAGTAATGTTTTTAGGTTTCGTAAACTTAATTATTAATGTAAGTTGTGGCTGTACTCACGAGAAAGAAGATGATAAATGAAATATTATTATTATTATTAGTAGTAGTAGTAGTTATAGTCTATGTTATCAATTTCGGTGGTCACCGGTTTTCGGTGATTGGACCTAATTTCTGTTTCATATTTCGGTTTTGATTTCGTTTCCGAAATAAAACAACAACCCAAACCTAACTTCTTCAAAACCCACGATCGGATCTATTTCTTCAATCAAGCAGCAACAGCAGCAGCAGCGACTTCAAGCAAAATCCGACCTCCCTTCTTATGTTATTATTATGGAAGATGATTTTGTTGTTGTTGTTGTTTGATTTATTGAAAAAAAGAACTCAAGAACTGAAGTAGGTGTTTGGTTTCTTCACTTCTTTAATATCAGAAACAACTTTTCGCAGAGAAGAATAACTATGAGAGATATGCCAGCTAGTTATAACTTATAGTTAATGTAATTTAGAAAGTAAAATTTTATGTTTAACGGAATAGTTTTAAAAATAAAATAAAAATTGTAGTGAATGGTGGGTTGCCAATGAAAAAGTGGATTGTGGTATGAGTGAGGGGTAAATGAGGTGGCATTTGGAAGTGGTGGTGAGTGGTGGGATGTCAGCACCCTTATAAAACGATGTTTCACAAAATGATAATCTATGTACAAGTATCTCCTTCACTCGCAACTAGAGCCAGCAATTTCAATCACTCAATATATGAACGGCTTGGTTTGGGTTATTTTCATTTTTAGGAAAAAAGTCAAATGGATGAAATGCATAAAACCTTCTAAATTGATTTACTACAAGAACAGTATAAAAACTGTGATAAATTGATAAAGTACTTAACTATTTCTTATAAATCAAAAATAAAGAGAATTAAAAACAATGTTAGCAGGTTGGCCTAATCTTCCCTGAACCACTTTTTAAGTAAGCTGCACAGAACCTTATATAGTAGGAGTTAAGAGTTAAGAAGCATGACATCACACATACCATGTAAGAGTATCCACGTGTTTCACGAATTTTCTTCAATTTTTCATCGGTTTCATAGTTATCAGCATCCAACCTCCAACTTAGTACTCCAAGTTCTGCGAGATTCATAGTGATTTATCTATTCAAGTTAACTACAGGGCACTTGAAGACATAACAATAAAAAGCATTAGAAACCTTACCTGCAAGCTTGTCAAGGGATACAAATTCCTTTGGGTCCTTGTGATGAGGAAGCCGTTGGTCTTCATTACTATCATCCATGTACCATGCCTGGATGACTTCCTCTCTTTCGTCATTCTACTAAGACGAAATTTTTCCAATGACATAAATACAACACAATTAGAATAGTAGACTCTCCACCAAAGATCCTTCATTGTTGTAATTATGTATAAAAAAAACCGATAAAGTAATACGCGATCAGGCTACCACGATAAAGTCTAGCATTTGGCTCTGATGCGATATACCCGTTGCAATACCTGTGGCGGTTTCGTAGACTTTTTTCCCCATAAACATTAAAACATAGTGTTCTTGTAACATCTTGGTTACTACTTGCACAGAATTCAGGGAATTATTTATAAATATTTGTTAATATTATATTTTACAAAGTAGCAGATAAAGATTAAAGTGTATTATCTCTGGTTATATAAACTAAACATAAGAAAGAAAGAAAAAGAAAAAAGGTTTATAGAATCAACAAATACGATTCACATATGATTACATAGTTTTCATCATGAGATTCATGTTAATATTCATATACATAACTATAATCTTTTTATGAGGCCAAATGAAGAAGAAAAAAAAATCCAAAAAAGTACCTTTGAAGCAGAACCCATGGGTTGGATGATTGATTAGCTAAATTATATGCAGAATTTTCTTCTTTTTCTATATTCTTTTTTTTTTGGTTGTCAAGCCTTCGATTTACGCAGAAAAATCCTTTCTATTCTAGTTGCGTATATATATGTCACACAAAAATATAAATATAAATAAATAAATAAAGCCAAAAAGTCAAGAAAGACCAAACAGAGAGATGGTGCGTTTCATGGCATGTACCAAATAACTAAAGTACGATTAAGAGAAAATGATAAACGGGTCATTGGCCATGAGTAGTGAGGGGTTCCCCATAACTAATTAGGTTATAAAAAAAAAAGACCAATAAGAAAGGAGAAAAAGTGTGTGAAATCAAAGGAAAAGTAAGAGTGAACGAGCGTCCAAATTCGAACTGCCAACACAATTATTTTTGCTAGGAACGCCCTAGGGGTGGTGTGCGGGGTGTTCCTGACGCTTTTTGGGCGTTCCGTGGGAAAGGGATGCCTCGCTCCGTGTGGCATTGGAGGGGAACAAAATTTATGAATGGTAAATCCACTAATTCACAAGAAAATTAACAATGAATTGTTATGAATGTCAAAAATGTATTGGCGGATTTACCACTAACTTAAAATTAATCCTATTTAATAATTAAACAAAATTTTATTAAAAATTTATCATTTATATTTATATTTATACTATTATTTTGTTTTTATAAAATGATGACATTCTGAATCTAACTTCTTTGTTTTATGGGTTTTGGTCATATTTATACTATTATCTTAGTTTTATAAAATGAGTTGTATTTTTAGCAAAGGTATATTTTTGATATAAAAGATACAAATTTTTAATGCATGTTAATTTTTGATATAAAAGATACAATGAAATCTATTAAGCGGAAGCAACAAGAAATCAAGAGAAGAGAATTTGGGAATTTTTACTCATTTTGATTAATTAAGAAATGAAGATACAAATGAAGTTTAAATACTAAAAAAACAAAAATAACCGCCTAAACTGATATTTACACTTTACTACCTTCTAGTTACAACTTGCACAACTTCAGTCAAAACTATATAAACTTCATATACCCCCTCAAGTTGGAACTTCTTCTAAACCCAACTTGTGACTAAGAACAGAGTGTTGTGCATATCCCAAAGCTTTTGTCATAACATCAGCTAACTGGAGATTGGTAGGAATATATGCAGTTTGAAGAAAACCTTCTTGCACTTTATCTCTTGTAAAATGACAGTCGATATCCAAGTGTTTTGTCCTATCATGATAACAAGGATTAGCAGCAATTTGTTGGGCAACTTTGTTATCACAGAACAAGGTGAGTGGTATCTGAACAAAGATGTGGAGATCCTTAAGCAGATAAGTCAACCAGATCAGCTCACATGTGGTTGCAGCCATACTTCTATAATCTGCTTCAGTAGAAGATCTTGAAATAGTAGGCTGCTTTTTAGTTTTTCAGGAAACCAATGAATGACCAAGGAAAATACAATAACCAGTAAGAGATTTTCTGGTCATTATACATGAAGCCCAGTCTACATCACTGAACCCAATGATCTTGAGATTGGTTTGAACAGGGTAAAATAGACCCTTGTTAATACTGCCTTTCAAATATCTCAACAAATGGACAGCTGCTTGCATATGTGGGACCTTTGGACTAGAAACAAATTGACTTAAGTGTTGAACAGCATATGAAATATCTGGTCTAGTCGTTGACAAATACAATAACCTTCCCACAAGTCTCCTATAGGCTTCAGGATCATCAAGTGCATCTCTTTTATCTAATGAGAGCTTAAGATGAGTAGGCAGAGGAAAAGAAACTGGTTTTGCTGTAGTTAATCCCACATCCTTAAGCATATCCAGAGTATATTTCCTCTGGTTCAAATACATGCCTGTCTCTGTTCTACACAGTTCAATCCCTAAGAAATATCTTGCCAATCCTAAGTCCTTAATGGTGAATTTGTCATCCAATGCTCTTTTAGTATGAATAATATCTTCTTCAGAATTTCCAGTGAGCAAAATATCATCCACATATACTAATGCAACAGTAAATATACCTTCCTTTTCTTTTACAAACAAGGAATAATCATGCTTGGATTGTACAAAATTCAAATAGATCAAGAACTTAGATAACTCTTGATTCCACTGCCTAGAAGCCTGTTTTAATCCATATAGAGACTTGTTTAACTTGCAAACTTGATTAGGCAAAGCTTTCTTATATCCTTCAGGAGGTAACATATATATTTCTTCATCAACATAGCCATGTAAAAAGGCATTATTCACATCCAACTGATGAAGAGGCCATCCTTTTGCAGTAGCAATAGCAATAAGAACCCTTATAGTAGCAAATTTGGCAACTGGAGAAAATGTCTGCTTATAATCAACTCCTTCAGTTTGCTTAAACCCTCTAATGACTAACCTTGCTTTGTACCTTTATATATTACCATCAGGCTTATACTTAATTTTATAAACCGATTTTGAAGAAATGGCTTTGTGCCCTGCAGGCAAGGTAGTCAAAATCCAAGTATCATTCTGCTCTATAGCATTAAGTTCTTTGTCCATGGCATCTACCCAATTATGGTCTTTGACTGCTTGCAGAAAGGTGGATGGTTCACTTTGTGTTAAAACATGAGCTAAGGAAGCAACATAATCTGGTGGATATTTCTCAAAATTTGCTTCCTTAAATATGGGGTAAACAGGACTAGAACTCCTTATGTATGACACAGAGGAAGATTTAGAAGAAGAGGAAGATTCCTTCATTTTTGGAACCACAAAATCCTTAAGCCAATTAGGAGTAGAAGTATTTCTATTTGATCTTCTAAGAAGAGGAGGGTTACTAAGAGTCTGTCCATTCAAAGGACCAACAAAATCAGGTGGATTATCTGGTTGATTATTATTGGCACCATTAATAGGATTATCTTCAGGAGGAACATTATCAACCACATTATCAGGAGCAGAACACTCATTATGCAGAAAATCATCTTCTGCAGGTATAATTGGAACTAATGGTGGTAGGTTACTAGAACAGGGAACTTGATCTGCCTTAAAAGGGAAAACATCTTCTTGAAAAATCACATCCCTACTAGCAAAAATCTCCTTTGTAACAAGATTATACAACAAATATCCTTTCTGTCCAGAAGGATATCCCAACATGACACATTTTTCACTCCTTGGTTCAAATTTATCTTTGTGAGGTTTGGTAATGGTTGCATAACACAAACAACCAATAACCTTCAAATTATCATATGAAGGAGGAACCCTATGTAAAACTTCAAAAAGAGTTTTCCACTCTAAAATAGCCATAGGCATCTTATTAATGAGATATGTGGCTGCTAGTATACAATGCCCCCAAAAGGATTTAGGCAGATTAGCATTAATCCTAAGAGCTCTAGCAGTATCTAACAAATGTCTGTGTTTCCTTTCCACTATTCCATTTTGTTGTGGTGTATACACCATTGATCTTTGATGCACTATACCTTGTGATCTAAGAAATGCCAGTCCCTTACTATTAAGTATTTCAGTACCATTATCAGATCTTTTATATTTAGGCTTTTTACCAAAGTGATTTTGAATATAGGAACAGAAACTGGACAGAATAGATAGTACTTGATCTTTAGTGTGCAACAAATAAGTCCAAGTACATCTAGTGTGATCATCAACAATAGTATAGAAATAATGAGCACCATTAAGAGCAGAAACTTTGTATGGACCCCAAAGATCAACATGCAACAAATCAAAAGGAAAAGAAGACCTAGAATTACTTCTTGGAAAAGGCAGCCTATGCTGTTTAGATAGACTACAGGTGTCACAAGAAAATTGTGAAACATTCACATTTTTATAGACATCAATATGAATCAGTTTAGACATAGAAGTGTGTCCCAATCTTGCATGAAACAATTCAATAGGAACAACATTGCTACTCTCACTAGCAACTTTATTAACAAAATTATTTACAAGAGAATGAACTGAAGCAGCAAAGTTTGAAGGAATTTGATTTGAAGAAGTGGTCTTGCAAATATACAATTTCTTGTATCCTTTGCCAACAGCCACCAACTGCTTAGTTGTAAGGTCCTGAAAGGCAAACCAATCAGGTCCAAAAATGCCAATGATAGGTTTAGATTGAAGTAATTGACCAACAGAAATCAAATTGATCTCAAATTCAGGCACATAAAGGACATTGTGAAGAGTGAGAGTGGGATTAATTTGGACAGACCCATATTTATAAACCAGTTTGACACTGCCATCAGGAAGACTCACTTTAATGGGAATTCTAAGATCTTTAATGGACTGAAATAAATGTAAGTGAGGGGACATGTGATTAGTGGCTCCAGAATCAGTGACCCAATCATTTTTAATATCAATATTAACATGGCAGGATAAGGCATGAAATCTATCAAAGAATGCAGCATCAATACCTGCATGTGACTTGGAAGGTCCAGCCACATCAGCTTGACTGTCCATCACAACATTCTTTTCTTTTAGAATCTTCATCATCTCAACACACACTGCAGCCACCAATTTTTTGTCCAATTCTGCTTTGTGTTCCCCATACATCTCATTCTCATTTTCCAAATTAAATGGAGAATCCCTCTCTTCTAAAGCCACACCAACTTGATTGGCCATTCTAGTTCCCTTTTTATTTTTCTTTCCTTTGTACCAGTCTGGATACCCTAGCCTCTCAAAGCATTGTTCATATGTATGACCTTCTTGTTTGCAATAAGTACAGTTTTTGACCTTTTCTCCTTTAAAATCTCTTTTATAACCCTGATTCCCTCTGATATTATTTTGATTAGCAAAATAAGCACTAGGTTCAGGCACATGAGTAGTTACTTGCTTCTGTTTCTCAACTTGTTGGACTATGTAATAGGCTTTGTTGAGTGCAGGTAAAGGATCCATTGATAATATCTGATTTCTTACTGACTCAAAATCATCATTCAATTTCATTAAAAACTGCATCAACCTAGATTTACTTTCAATCTCCAAATATTTCTTAAGAATGCCACAAGTACACTCAACCATTTTTCCACAAGTACAAGCAGGCACACCATTAAGACAACTTAATTCATCCCAAAATCTTTTCATCTTATTGTAATAAGCAGCCACAGAGAAATTACCTTGAGTCACTTTTCTTAAATCTCTTTCAAGCTGATAGATCAATGGTCCATTGCTCTGTCCATACCTTTCTTGCAGTTCTTTCCACAACTCCTTTGCTGATTGTGCGTATAGAAATGCTTCAGCCAATTCTGCAGTAATTGAATTCAAGATCCAGCATGTGACCATACAATCACATCTAGTCCATCTCCCAAAATTAACATCAGTACTTGCAGGTTTAGCAGTGGATCCATCAATAAACCCTAATTTCAATTTCGCACCCAAAGCCATATTAATAGTACGACTCCAACCTAAGAAATTGGATCCATTGAAAGGCGTATTAGTTAGAATCATTCCTGGATGATCCGAACTCGCCAGGAAAAGCGGATCGTTGGTTAAAGGTTGAGTCTGAGTATCCAGAGTAAAATTCGTCATAGCAAGATATAGAAAAGATATAATCGAATGATTGTTATAATCGAAACAACTAAAACCAGAGGAAATTAGGAATATTCCTAAAATTGATTAGAAAATACTTCAGAAAATGAAAACAAACCCTAATTTTGTTCAAGATCTGAATAGAAGGTAAAATTGCAGATTCCGGCGACGATTATCAGAAATCTAAGCAATATATATCATGAAATTGCAGATTCCGACGACGGTTATCGGAAATCTAAGCAACAGATAGCATCAAATCAGAGTATACCTTGAGCTCTGATACCAAATGAAATCTATTAAGCAGTAGCAACAAGAAATCAAGAGAAGGGAATTTGGGAATTTTTACTCATTTTGATTAATTAAGAAATGAAGATACAAATCAAGTTTAAATACTAAAAAAACAAAAATAACCGCCTAAACTGATATTTACACTTTACTACCTTCCACTTACAACTTGCACAACTTTAGTCAAAACTATATAAACTTCATAGATACAATATTTGATAAAGAACAAGTCACCACAAATATTGATAAAGGGGTCACTCCTAACCACCAAGATCAAAGATCTATAAAGGTAAAATAAGATTTGTAAGAAATAGAGGCTGCTCTATTAATTTTCATTCAACATCAACTAACTTTTTACAATGAAAATAAGTCCCTATTTATAGCCACAAGCTATTTCCTAGGAATCATCGAAATAATAAAATATTACAATAAAAGCTGTCATGTGCAAGCCATTAATTAACTTGGACCAATAAGAAAAGGACACGTAAGCTTCTAGAAATATTCCCCTGCAAGTGATCCCACAATACCGTTAGAAACGTCTTGTCACACGCTCCTTCCTTGACAGCTGTCATTCCTTCTTTATTGGGCCCACAAACGACTTCAGTGGGGACTTTATTATCTGGACAATGGAACATACATCTGGACTGCATCTGGAGACAACATCTGGATCTTCACTGGAGACAACATCTGGAGCGCTTCACTGGTGGCCTTCAGTAGTGGTCACTGGAATATCTATCTGAAGCAGTCATCTGGAGCGCTTCAGTTGAGAGCGTCACTGGTGGCTTACCAGTATTTGTTACTGGAGAGACTTGCCACTGGAGGAGTGTTACTACTGGTGACTGGACTGGTTCAGAAAAGACTTGTCTGAAATGGGCCACTGCTGGCAGAATCAACATGGCTTGTTCAGATGGCATTATCAGCTCAGTTTCCTTCAGCTCGGTTGACTTCTTCAGTTCGCTGGGTTCCTCCAGTTCAGTGAACATTTCCGCATCACTTCCCGTACAAACAGTAAGAATATGGCTGTTAATACACAATACTAGATACCAATAGCTGAGATTAGTGGAAGATTAAATGTTTGGCTGAAATTTAAAATACTAGAGTAGTGACTACTTAAATGTTTGTAAGAATATTTAATAATAAGCTATTGGTTAAAAAGATGTTGGAGTAGTTAATGGCCATTGTTAGCTTTCTACATTAGGGGCGAAAGAATCGTGTTTCTGTTAATGGGTATTGTATGGCCAATTGACCACTTAAATGGTTATGAAGAGTAGCGAAAGCAGATGCATTACATGTAGTCTCCTTGCGAATGCACATCCTACCAGTATATTTATTCTACTTATAAGATTATATACCTGCCCAACTGGTAAGACTTGTTCAACCATCATAACCTGCCCAGTGCATATTGAAAACGTGAAATTAATACATTAAAAACGTCATTTTCTTAATCTATTTTGGATATGTAGACTTGTTGTTCCATTTCTTCAAGTTAATTTAGTTTAAGTCATTAAGTGCTGGAAGGCCCTTCAAATTGTTTTAGAACTGTTCCTGCCAGCAATACCTAAAAGTTGAAAGAAATAGTAGACCAGACCCCTATGTAGCTGCGTGATTAGACTGATGAGAGAAAGAAAAGGGATCTATAAGTAATCAGTTATTGACCTAAAGCTTGAAGTACTTGACCAATAAAATGGTCAAACTGTTTTCTAAAATTCTGGGAACATCATATGGTTATGAACAGTTACAACAGTTGCAGGAATGGTATATTTGTATCACCTAATCACAGTTTATCAAAAGTTCTCAAAGTATGATTGGAATTGTGTAAGATGCATCCGTGAAGTGGTGAGATCATACTTACCAAGGCTGATATGTGATATTGTCTAAATATAGGTCATCATCCAGATCTTCATCTTGTCGGATGGAATAATGTGACAGTCGAGATATGGACACATGCTTGTGGTAAGAATTAAATATAACAATTATATGTCCATAACAATTATTCGTTTTTTAAACTGAGAAAGTTACAGGCTTCTCAAAAGATTTTCCTTAATAATGTCTAAAACCTGTATGGTAAAGCTAGTGATTAGGTGTCAACATTATCCCGACTTTTGCAGGTGGCCTCACTGAAAATGATTTCATACTCGCTGCAAAAATCAACAAGCTACCCCTCGAATCTTATCTCAGGCATAAATGACTAGAAGGATTTTTGTAAGAACTGTGAAGCACCATTTGCAGTTTTCAAGTTCTATGGTCTTTTTAGATCATTGAAGGGAAACTGGAAATAAAAGAGATATTTGCTTCGTGCACAAAAGAGATGGCATGGTATACTCGGTTTAGAAACTTAGCTTGATTTCATTCAAAACGATATGGCGCTTACTATTTTGTAAACATGTCTTGTACAGATTAAGAAGGGGAAATTTGGTTTTGTTTCTCTCATTAGTTTTGATGAAGTAAAGTCCTAGTTATAAGATGAAAGTTTCAACAATAGATCGTAGTCTTCATCAAATTTCATACAAAAATTCGTTTTATTTTGCGCTTATAATTTGCAAATAGGTAGTTTTGGATATGAAGTTTTCTCCATGGAAAACATTGCTCATCAGATACTTAAACCACAATCTCAAACTTAGCTCATTTATATATGGCTTAAGTGCTCAGCATATCTTTTTGCAGCTTCAGAATATATCAAAGTTGCACAAACACATGGCTTGCCATTACCCGAACAAGGAAAACCTCTTAAAATGAAAAATGAAGATTAGTTTCAAAAGATATTAATTATGAATGCTGGAATATTATGATGCATGTTTGTATTATTTTTTACGGAGTTCTATTAAAAAGAAAACTTTGCAAGATGTGGAAGGACACAAAAAAGTGGCCCGTAACACAATTTTTCTTATCACTATCTTTGTATCGTTTGTAAAGTAATGATAACGAGAGTGATATGTGTTTTAGCATTTTAATTTTTTATGCAACTTTTTATTTCCCGCAAAGTTAACAATGTGTAATGTAATCTGTTAGTAAATTAAAAATATAAACAATTATCCTCCTTTCACGATTACAATAAGTTCGTAACCTTCTGAAATAAGCTTAAGCCAAACATACCCTCGCTCGTCCTATATCAAATTGGTCATGATTATTAACATAAGCTTCAAAACGATAACGATGAACCACCATATTCGAGGTGACATCTTCATCTATACGAGTGCAAAGTAAAAACATGATTCTTTACCTTGAATATAAATCCAGCCAAAGTTTGTGCACTTTGCCCTTAGTAGTGCAATATGGCAATTAACAAGGCCACACTAGCCACCTGTACCATGTAGATTAGCACATATTACCGTCTTGCAGCTTGAATGATGCATTTATAACTACGGGTGTAATACGGAGAGAATCAAAAGAGAAGAGGGAATGTGAATTCACACACACAAATCATTTCATTATTATGTAAAATATACATACAACTGCTACATATAACGGTTGGGAGTAACCGTCTCTAACAACCCAAGTTTCAACTTGTCACTTGTAGTCCTTCTATTTCTTATAGTTCCATAATACTCCCTTGTACTTCTATATTTCCTACGTACTTGACCCTTATTGAATTACGTAACAATACCTCCTCTTTAAGGATGGTTTGTCCTCAAACAAGAGAGAAAATACAAAAAAAAACATAACCGACACCACACAATCAAATCAAGTACAACACAGATAACACATCAAAAGTGGGGAAACGTGCAGTGAAGTCATCCACATCCTCCCAAGAAGCTTCACACAATGGCAACCCTTCCCAATGAATCAAAAGCTTGACAGAAGCACCATTTCCCTTCTTGATCAATTTCTTGTCAATAATAGCTCTGGGTTGTAAGACAAATTTAGAACCCTGTGGCAGAGGAGTGATTGTAGCAGGAATTCCTGAAGCCTTCTTTGAAAGGGAAACATGGAAAGTATGATGAATCTGAGCAGTAGCAGGGAGATCCAACTTGTAAGCCACATAACCAACCCTCTGCAGAACCTTGAAGGGTCTAAAATACTTTGGTGAGAGCTTCCTGTTATGATGTTGTTTCAAAGAATTCTGAGCAAAAGGGTGGAGTTTGACTAGTACCCAATCACCCACTTGGAATGTTCTATCACTTCTATGCACATCAGCCTGCTATTTCATTCTATATCTAGCAACCTCCAGATGAGATTTCAGCAGCTTAATCATTCCTTCACGATCCCTATGAAATTCTTCTACTGCTACCAAGTCAGTATTATTTGGAATATAAGGAGAATGAATATGAGACTTTATTCCAAATAATGCTTCATAAGGGGTCATTTGAATGCTGGAGTGCCATATGGTATTATACCACCATTGAGCAAGAGGAACCCATTTGACCCACTGCAGAGTTTGATCCATGCACATGCTGCGCAAATATGATTCCAAACACCTATTAAGCACCTCTGTGTGGCCATCACTCTGTGGATGATATGCAGAAGAGTATGCCAACTGAATTCCCTGTAATTTCATGAATTCTTTCCAGAAATTACTGAGGAAAATGGGGTCTCTATCAGATACAATTGTCTCTGGACAACCATGAATCTTGAATACTTCATCCATAAAAACTCTAGCCACACTGGCAGCAGTATAAGGGTGAGAAAAGAGTAAAAAATGTCCACACTTAGAAAGTCTGTCCACCACCACCAGAATTGTGTCTTTGCCATTCACCTTTGGAAGACCACTGATAAAATCCATAGAAATGTCAGTGAAGAGTGATTTGGGGATGGGTAATGGCTGCAATAAACCAGGAGTAGCCACTCTTTCATATTTGGATTTTTGGCACACTTGGCAGGTCTTAATGAACTGTTGCACATCTTTAGAACAACCTTTCCAATAGAAAAATTCCTTCACCTTCTGCATAGTAGGAGTGATGCCTGAATGACCACCCAAAGTAGAGGAATGAAACAACTCAATAATTTTGGTCCTCAACTCTTTGTTATTAGGAATAAGGATCTTATTTTTCCTTCTCAATACATTACCATCCCAAGACTTATTTGGAATGGTCATGCCCTGTTTCAACTGCTGGATAAGAGTGAGCAGTTGGATCAGCATCCCAAGATTCTTTAATTTTGGACCATAGCTCTGAATCTAAAGACCTTATTCCCATTTCCAAAAGCTGCAAACTGAACACCCTGGATAAAGAATCAGCAGCAGTGTTTCCTATTCCCTTCTTGTATGCAATCTCATAATCAAAGCCAAGCAATTTAGCCAACCATTTCTGCTGCAGTGGAGTAATAATCTTCTGTTCCAAAAGGTACTTAAGGCTTTGGTGGTCAGTTTTGATTATAAAGTGTTTGTTTCCCAAATAGTGTTGCCATTGCTTAACTGCCATCATGATGGCCAACAACTCCTTCTCATACACAGACATAACGAACTGTTTGGGAGATAAAGCTTTACTTACAAATGCTAAGGGATGACCATGTTGCATTAAGACAACACCCAACCCTTTAGATGATGCATCTGTCTCTATAGTGAAAGGTTGTGAAAAATCTGGCAATGCAAGTACAGGTGGGGTACTGAGTGCCAACTTAAGCTGATCAAAAGCTGCTTGGGCATCTGGTGACTATTTAAACCCCTCTTTCTTGAAGAATTCAGTGAGAGGTTTAGCTATACATCCAAATCCCTTAATAAATCTCCTATAATACCCAGCTAAACCCAAAAAACCTCTTAATTGCTTAACAGTACTAGGGATTGGCCAATCCTAAATACATTTAATCTTTGCAGGATCTGTAGACACTCCATCCTTGGTAATGATATGCCCCAAATATTCAACTTTATTTCCAGCAAAATTACATTTGGACTTTTTTGCCTTAAGCTCATTTTGCCTCATAATTTCCAAAACTATTTCCAAGTCCAATAAATGTTGATCCCAGTTTCCACTATAGACCAAGATGTCGTCAAAAAATACCAGGGCACTTTTTCTCAACACCTTCTAGAAAGTAGTGTTCATTAAGGATTGAAAAGTAGCTGGTGCATTGGTCAAAACAAAAGGAAGCACCAGAAATTCATAATGCCCCATGTGAGTTTTGAAAGCTGTTTTATGAATATCTTCCTCACACATTCTTACTTGATGATATCCAGATCTCAAGTCCAATTTAGATAATAACACTGCTCCTTGTAACTCATCCAAAAGATCCTCAATCAAGGGAATAGGAAATACATCTTTTACAGTGGCCTCATTTAACTTTCTGTAGTCTACACACATTCTCCATGTCCCGTCTTTCTTCTTTACCAGTACTACAGGAGCAGCAAAATCACTTGTAATGTTCCTAATCACCCCAGTGTCCAATGATTCTTGAGTAATCTCTTCTATGACATCTTTCTGATGTTTGGAATACCTATAGGGTTTAAGGTTAAGATTTGCAGCATCTGGTTTAAGCACAATCTTGTGATTAATTGTTCTAGAAGGAGGCAGTCCCCTAGGTACCTCAAACACATCACTATATTTGCTCAACAACTCCTCTAATGCTCCATCAGAGTCCATTCCCTCAATTACTCGCTCATACACTGGTTTGTCCTCCCCTAATGGTTGTAGTGCAAATAACTGTGTTTGTGCTACATTATTCTGATTTTGCAAAATAGAAGTAATTTTCTCCATGGAACAAGAACTTACACCCTGTCTTTTTGTTCCCTTCAACACAAAATTCTTACCACCCAATGAAAATTTCATTGTTAAATTCTTAAAATTCCAATTTATATCATTTAATGTCTCCAACCATTGCACTCCTAACACAATGTCATAATTGGTGAGCTTAATAATCAACATATCTGCAGTGAAATAATCCCCTTGCATTGTCCACTTAAAATCTCTACATAATGGCTCACACAACTCATATCATTACCAGATGCCACTTCCACTTTCACATCAGGAATTGCATTTGTGATGCACTTAACCTTATTAAGCACCATATCACTCATAAAATTGTGTGTAGAACCACTGTCCACCAATATATGTAAACATTTGGTACCCACAATGCCTACAACTTGCATAGTAGAATATGAGGGGATACCTAATATGGCATTCAGTGAAATTTTTGGCTCTCCTTGTATCAATGGTCCTGATTCTACTTCTATGATTTCCAAAGAATCACTCTCATCATTTCCACCCTCTATTTCTACCAAAAACAACTGTTTCTTTCCCTTACAAACTCTATTATGCCCTGCCACAAATTTCTCATCACAATAAAAGCACTCTCCCTTAGCTCTCTTGTCTTCTAAAACCTTATTACTGGTTTTCTTAGGAACAATAGCATTGGAAGGTATGGCAGTGGTAGTAGGAGTAGGCAATAGAGGTTGTTTGGAATTTTCCAGTGAAAGTAGAGGTCCTAGACACATTAGACCTATAACTATAGGAGGATCCTACACCAGAAATCCTTCTTAAGGCCTTGTTAGCTTGATCTTGCATCTTAGCTAAAGAAATAGTATCTTTCATAGTCTTAGGCCTAAACATTCTTATATGACATTTCAATCAGGCTTCAATCCTTCAATAAACAGGCTAACAATGTATTCTTCACAAATACTAACCTTATTCAAGAGGACATCAAACTCATCACAATAAGTGTCCAGTTCTCCAGTTTGAGTGAGAGCTTTGAGAGCTCCCATGGCATCTTCTACAGCAGTTGAACTGAATCTAGCAACATCAGATCTAGAGTACTCTTCCCAAGTTATTTCGTCCATTTCTCGACCAGCAGAAGTTATGTAAGCTTGATGCCATGAAAGTGCTCTACCAGACATGTGTATAGCAGCATATCGGACCTTACTTTCCTCTGGTGTATCATCAATGCTGAAGTAATGAGTGCACTTGTACATCCAAGCCTCTACATCATCGTCATCGAACTTAGGGAACTCTAAACGAGTTAGTTTGCCTGAAAATGACTGATCGTGATCGACACGCGCCACCGTAGACCTCTGTTTCAGTAATTTTTCCATATCTCGCTTCATAGATTCAACTGTAGCATTCAAATTAACAATAATCTGACTCTGATCTTTAATTTCCTTCTTCTGATCACTTTAATTTCCTTCTTCTGATCACTAATCAATTAACAATAATCTGACTTTGATCTTTAATTTCCTTCTTCTGATCACTAATCTCCTTTTGTTGTGCTTGATAATCTTTATGTAACTTCTCCATCTCCTGATTTCTCGTTGACATCATCAATTTCAAAATTAGGGCTCAAAATTTGGGATTATTGGTGGATTTGATGAATTACAACTTCAATCGAAGAATTAATGTTGTAATTGATGAATTACATTTATCTTCTGAAAGTATTATAGATGAATTGAAAAAATTAGGGTTAAAATCGGATTAATTGTGATTTTATTATTATTATTATTATTATTTTATATTTGATATGCTCACCGGAGATGAGATAGCGCCGGAGAAGAAGAACGGAATCGAGCGCCGGAGAAGAAGCGGCTGGCTCTGATACCAATTAATACGGAGAGAATCAAAAGAGAAGAGGGAATGTGAATTCACACACACAAATCATTTCATTATTATGTAAAATATACATACAACGGCTATATATAACGGTCGGGAGTAACCGTCTCTAACAACCCAAGTTTCAACTTGTCACTTCTAGTCCTTCTATTTCTTATAGTTCCATAATACTCCCTTGTACTTCTATATTTCCTACATACTTTACCCTAATTGACTTATTACGTAACAGGGTGACATAAGGAACATGACAACCATTGTAAGAAGATATATACTCGGTAGCAGAAAGTATTATACCCAACTGTTTCACCTTGCAGGATATGTAGTTTCTATGTGTCCTCTCCAATAACGAATCAAACTTTGCAGTATCTCCATTAAAAAAAAAAAACAAGATTAAATAAAATATAACTAATGCAGATTTTGTAATTCGAGTCTAAACGTCTTATCCATTAGCCCCTTTACATCATGCAGGTTTTGTAAATCGACTATAAACTTCTTATCCATAGCCCCTTTACATCAACGATTTCTGCATTCAAGAAAGTAAATTTATTGTGACTTTGTTAGTAATCAACATCCAGCATGTAAAGGAAAACTTAAATCTGATTGCAAAAATTAAATAATAAAAACGTATCATACATTTTCAGGAATTAAACCAACCAAAAATAATCGCTAAAACTATATCGATTGCAATATTGCATCATTTTCGCCCAATTTTTAGCAGAAATACAATATTGCCAAACATAGATTATCAGTGATAGTTGGTATATTAACATTTTCTCAGTCAGATCGTTAACATCACAACTCTCAAGTGACCTATTTGTGCTCTTTTGCCTGTTTAACCATTTCCTTACCTGTCTACTGCCCACTTGTGCTAAATCCTACCCAACTGGATCCTATCTAAGGTCATGCCAATTTAAATACTTGTAAATTCAATCCTAAAATTAAGAAGATGTGGATTTCTGGGTTGTTTATTGTACTCTTGGGTGGACAATTCCAGCTTTAAGTAATGTTATAGCATAAAAGCACATGACATAATCTAATAAAAGGCCATATTGACATAGCATTTAGAAAAGTTGTCTTTTGAAACCCAACAAAAAATGCATTAATCATTTCACAATTAATTTTTGGGTAAAAATATCACAGTTTTGGCTACTGCTGTAAGCCTGTAAAAGATCAGAATTCAGAACATTTGTCAATAGTAAAAGGAGACGTAACATTTCAGTATTCCGAAATCCCAGATATAACAAAAGTTACTTGCTGAAGAAAATACGACTAATTTAGGCACATTTTTTGTATTCCCGTCAGAGGCGGATCTAGGAAACGAAATTGTTGGGGGCAAAAATTTTTTACCTTAACAACATAATTTGATATGTTATCGAAAAAAGCTAATAAACATTACAAATATTCAAGCAAAACATTATAAAGAAAAAAATAAAATTCATGGGCACAAAATTAACTTGTATTTTACAAAAAAGAAAAAAAAAGAGAAACAATATGACAGTTTAAGCAAACAAATACAGTACATGTACATTTTGTTATTGTCTTCTAACTTTTTTCTAGCTTTTGAAAAAAAATAATTGTAACAACATTAGTCGTTAACATCAATAAGTTTAATTAATTATGAAGATGTATCATTATTACATAATTATAAGGGTCTATAATCATACAATGACTCGAGAGAAACCTCATATTCCAAAAATAGTAGCAATTTTGCTATCATATTTAGTAGTTTTTGATTTTTTTTAGAACAATATAAAATGTTGTGTATACAAGTGACTAGATAGGCTTTTAAAGTCTGGAAGATACACGTGTTTTAATGTGAAGTTTGGATCAAAAGTCAAAGATGAGGGGCATCCATTATTTAGAAGGAGGGCACTATCTATAAAATTACTTAAGGCTCATGTTTTTCAGTTTGAAAAGGTACTGAAATTTGCAAGTGATTTTGGAGACATAGGGGGCACTGCCCCCCGGTGTTATATAACTACATCCGCCCCTGATTCCCGTTGTTTCTCTTAAAATTAGAAAACTAATAAATTCATGTCAATCAAGCAAAAGAAACAATAAAGTCCATAACTCAAAACCAGCAAAGCTATTTGTACCCACCTGATATTTATCATTCAGGTTTTGAAAACAGCTCGAGTATTCCACAGCAACCCTTCCAAGAAGTTGTTTGCACAGCTCGTGGGGTTGAAGCTACCAAAGGCTGCACATCGTTTTAAAATATGAAAACTTGTGTAGTCAACAATTTTAATGAATCATCTTGAATGTACTAACTGAAGAAATATTGAAGCTCATGTGCATCATGTCCAATCAAAGTAAAAGAATGTAAAGACCTATAAAAGTAGCTATATGCATCACATCTAGAGGAGGTAAAATGGGAGGTCCAGTCGGATGAAAACATGTCATTTCTTAGTATAGGTCGAAATGTGGCCAAGTCGGGTTGACCCACAAAACAGTTATTGTTCATCTTTATGTTTTCATACGAAATCTTAATGTGTTAATTATGATTGCAATTAATAATCTATATATTTGAATAAAAACAACATAGGAAGTTATATTTATTATCAGTAAATTTTAGGTGGCTACAGCATGCTTAGGCCGTTTCTTAGACAGATACTTTTTTTAAACAAACCACTGGACCAATTTGAGATAAAACACAAATAGATAAAACACAAATAAACCCATTTATAAGTAATGGCCGGTTAAACTTGCCATCTACAAACACAACTTGAAAAAGGCTGCTGAAAAAGAAGAAAAAAAAGAACCCACCTGTTTATCAGAGTATTGCAATGTCTCAGGTTCATTTACATTGTCTGCACCATTATGGATATAAACTGCTACAGTTTCTTTTGAATTCGATGCCCCATTGTTCACCGGAACTGATTCAATTCCTACAGAAGAAGTCGAACAAGTATCCTTTGAAGTATTCCCATTTCCAACAAACTTTTGCTCCAAAAACGAACTCTTTTTTAATGCAGGAACCAGAGGCGTTTCCTCCACAATCAAATCTGTTTTCTCCTCAATCTTTGTGTCATTATTTATGTTTTCTAATAGAGAATCAACAGTCTTAAGATGATGACGAACAGAGGAAGTCCCCACTCCCGGAACTTCAATTTCTTGAACTATCTTTTCAGGTAACGGTACAACAGGCTGAACTAATTCCTCCACTACTTTCTTCTCAATGGCATTAGATTCATCATCTGAACTATGACTGCAAGAACTTGATTTGCTATCATGCAATTGCATTGACTTCGACCAGTTATCAATCTCAATATTTTTAACCTCTTCTCCCTTACCAATGCCTTCATTGTTCTTGTTCTGAGTCACATCGTCTTCACGGTTTTCCACCTCAGTAAACGGAAGTTGATTGTTATGCTGATCTTGTGCTACCGGAGAGTTAAGTTCCCCACCATCACTCTCTCCTATCATATTTTGATTATTCAAAAGCTAATCTATAACCAACAAACCAATGTAAATGTCTGCCTAAATTAACTATTGCAAGTTGAAGCAATCTCATATTTTAGGGTCGAAAACCAAGATTTTGATATGTATAATAACACATTTTGTATAAAAACTGATAAGCGTAAAACTATTTTTAACCACCCCTAACTTTAACTATCTCGTCAAGCCAAAAGGATTTTGGCCCGGCAGTTATCAAGGTGACCCAACAACCAAGAGTTTTTGGATTCTAGTACCATTTGGAACAAACATGTCGTGATTGTGTGTGCATATTAGTCTTTCAGAATGAAAAAAAATTGATAGTGTGAATTGTGACTGCTCAAGTCCATACAATTAAATTGAAAACACATATCCAAACTGCCCATAGGGGGTAAACACTTCATAGCGTATAAAGCCTAAAATCAGAGACACTTCTCTGATCTTGTGATTCAAATGAATTTAGCATACACTCAATATTTATAGCACAACAACATCAAAATGGACAATTATCAAACTTTACTCGTTTTGTAATTGTATGTATCCAACTCTCAAAAGTCATATATTAAACATTTTGCTCATTGTTATTGTATGTATCCTGTTACCATTTCATCAAGTAACAAAGTATTTTTGCTGACATCACAACTATTCAAGTTACCACGTCATCATTCATAACCCGTGTCAAATCATCAATTTACAAGTTTAAATGCAACTATCCCTAGAAATAATTAAGGACCAATTGATACCCACAAAACATATAATCATAAAATCAATATATATATATAAAATACATACAGTGTGGTAGATTGGTCAAACAAAGGAAGAATACAAATATGGAGAGAAGAAGAAAAAGAAGGAACCATGATGAGAGTGAGATGTTGATGAAGAGTTGGAGGAGGCATTGACTTGTTTCTTTTTGGCAGCTTTTCGCTTCTTAGGTCCTGATGGCATGATGGTGTTTGCTTCCTTCCTTCCTTTAATAAATGGATGAAAAACAGATTATTGATTCTTCAATGACACATATTTTATGTATTGTATGGTTTAGTTTATTTTGAAGCCCATATGGTTTGAAATATGATAGTGACAATATAAGTAGTAGCAGGAGGGGGTTGTAGATGAATGGATGATGTGGCTCAAAGAGAATCCAATTTGTTGGCATGAATTTTGTGGGCTAAAAGGGATTTAATTTTTCTATTTCTCTTTATATTTTTCGAAATAATTTTTATATAGATTTATATAAATTTACTTTAAAGATTTAAGATTAAATGTGAAACTAGGGTTTCGATTGCGGTAGGTTTGATAAGTGTGTTTTTCTAAATCGTAGAAAGATATCGAACAGTGACTAATTCTGTTTGTGTCATGTTTGTCATTAGAGTTTAACGGCGGCGTGATTGATTAATATGTTTTAAAAGAAAAAGGTATGATCATAACTTTATTTACGTCACTAATATTGGGTATTGTAAAACAAATATTAAAGTAAAATAAATAGGATAATATCTTGACCTTTAGATCATGGTTAAATTGATGCACAAAGATTCACGAAAAATTGATGTACGATGATTTTCTTGATTCACGGTGATTTTCAGTGAATAAAAACTTATTGTTTTATTTGTTTTACTTTAATACTTGTTTTATTTTACCTAAAACCCTAATACTAGATTATCTTTCTTAGAAAATAATTATAATAATGCATTTGTTTTATAATTTTTTAATTTAATGGGAAATGGTGTTTTAGGATAAAAGATTGGATCATGTGACCCGAATAATGTAACCATGGTGTGTAGTCTTAACAAGGTTATGAAGTTTTTTAAGTTGCATCGTGTCGCAATTTAAGTTGTACTACGATGTACCCTAGTCAACATTTCACATTAAAATCTTTAAAAAGTGTTTAAGTTAACTAACTTGAATTGCATTCCGATGGACCATCTAAACTCAATTTTCTTTCTTAGGCCCCGTTTTTTATATCTAAGTTAGCTTTTGATGATAACGACTTGGTAAAACGTTAGAAACAAAATTGGGTAAGTTGGTTTGCCTTGGAAGAACGTAGTAAAATGGTTTTTGCAATAATGTTATTTATATTACTTATTTGCCTAGTTATTAATTTTGATGATACCTTCTACCAACTTTAGGATCGGCTCAATAACGAGATCCTTGCACCAAACAACTTAAGAGCATCAATTCAGGTCTAGACTAGGTCCATAGTTGTTCGTATCGTACGATACACGAGACGTCTCTTACGAGTCGTATCAAAACTCAAAGAAAAAGTAACGTCTCAGTTAGTGTTTCAGACCTAGTTTTGACTCGGTTTGATACGATACGATACGGTCCGATACAGTCTCAGACCTAAGTCCATTTTAAAGGGTATCATTGTATCAAGAGAAAATTTCATTACATCACCTATGGTTTGTCATTTTATTAATTTTCACCCCGTACTTTTTTTTTTATTATTACATCACCCTGTGATGACTTTTTGCTTCATTAGGCACCCCTACCTTTAACAGCCGTTAGTATGGCTCCGTTAACCCTCTCATGTGCATTGCATGTGAGGGTACAATGGTCATTTTACACCACTAAACACCCTTTCTTGATTCACCTATTTCTCTCTTTCCTATATCTATCTTCTTCTTCATTTTTCTTCACCTATATCTGTCACAACCCTAAATCAAATTACAAAATTTATTTTTTTTCAACAATCACTGAACAAAACATATACATATAAATCTATCAATTTCAAAGTATCAAACTTTTCCAAAACAAGTTTCTGAAAGTTTCTTAATTACCTATCAATTTATTAGAATACATAAATTAGCAAACATATCTGTTTCTTCAAATTAAAAATTCCACAATATGGAAAGGTATTTCCTATTAATATTGTGTGATATTTATCTCTAACTTGGTGATTTCAAAATTACACATGAAAGTTCTTTTTTCCAATCAATTCAATACAAAAACATTATTAATCACAAGATTGTTTATTAATTCTTTTTCCACATCGAAAGTCAAATCCATTAATTCTAAACCACCTATGTTTAATCCCATTGCATTTTGGGTTTTTACGTGATGAAGCTTCTCATTCAATCTCGTTTCTGATGAGTATAACAAGAAAATATGAAATCAAGATCCAATCTGGGAAATTCAGTTTTAGTATAGACTTTGTTAGATCTAAAAGTGTTTGTGGGTTTCTTTTCATTTTTCTTTTAGATCTAAAATCCAATTTTAGATCTGGGGGTTTAATTTTCTTATTAACAGATGATTTAGGTGATCAAATACAAACCTTATCTGCGAATCGAACAGAACATATCAATCAGTTCGTAAATCAAGCATCCAAATGTCACGTCACTCGCAACCCTCATCTGTGATGCCACGTCACTCCAGGTGTTGATGTGGTGACTGGTAACTGCGGTGGTGGTGCCGGTGGTGGGTAACTTCCGATAGTGGTATTCGCATGTCAGGCTTCTGGGATGGATTGTTTATGTTGTTTTGTTTTGACGGTGTATAAATTTGAAATAGTTGGTGGTGTATTTATATACATCAAATTCTGTAGATGAATTTGTTATGTTGGTTTGTTTTGACAAAATAAAAAGTAAACAACAAAAAAATAAGATAGTAAGTAAAAGGAATCTGATAATGGTGTAAAGGAAAGATGTGATATAGAGATATAGGTATACATAAATGCGGAAATGGATATAGAAGTTGGATTTAGAGATGATGATGGTGGTGGTGGTTTTTATGATTTTAGATCTAAAAAAAGACAGGATAAGGAAAGGAGGTGTTTTAGAGATGAAAAAGACTAAAATGTCTTCATGTGCATTGAACATGAGAGGCTTAACGAAACCAAACTAACGTCTGTTAACCTGAGGGACACGTAATAAAACAAAATGTCACCTTAGGGAGATGTAATGATAAAAAAAAGTACAGGGTGAAACTTAATAAAATGATATACCCCAGGGGCATGTAATGAAATTTTCTCTTATATCAATTAAGCCCATCTAGCTTTATATACTTTATTAACTCAATACATTTACATAGTTATACCGAGATACTTCGTATAAAATAGGGAAAAAGAACAATATATAAAAAACCAAATCTTTACTCTCTTTTAAAATTATGAGGAAATAACATGAGTACCCAATTTTTTATAAAAATATATCAATTTAGTCAACTTTTTTTGAATTTTCACAAGATACCCAACAAAATCGCAATAAAAAGCAAAAATTGCAATGAGATTTTAAAAATCAAAATGATATCTAGAAAATCGCAATGAGATTTCGCAAAATCACATAGATATTTAGCAAAATCACATTGAGATTTTGCAAGATCGCATAAAGATTTTAATAATCGCATAGAGATTTTATAATCTCATAGATATGAGATTTTTACTTTGATCTGATTTTGACTTTTCTAAAAAAAATTTGACTTTATATTGAAATTTTTATTTTCGCATTACGTTTTTTGAATCTCAATAAAAGGTTGAAATCTCAAAAAAAAAAAGTCAAAAAACGTAATGCGAAAGTTAAAATCTCAGAAAAGTCACAATCAGGAAATAGTCAAAATCTCTATGAGATTCTATGCGATTTTGCAAAATCTCATTGCGATTTTGTAAAGTCTCATGGCGATTTTCCTTTTTATTGCGATTTTGTTGGGTATTCTATGAAAATTCAAAAATACTTGGTTAAATTAATATATGCTTATTAAAATTTGGATATTCATGTTATTTTCTCGATATCACCCATTATGATTTGGGACATACAAACCTCTACATTTTCTTTTGGCAACCAACCCATCTATTGTATTTTTTGCAAACAAATTTACTTCCACAATTTTTGTCATCAAATTTACTTCCATTACTTTTGACTAATTTCAATCCCTTAATCTATCACCAACTTATTTTTGTAGTTTTAACGAATTTTATTCCCTTAATTCACTAACAGCTTACTTCTAAATTCCCAATTATGTAATAGATATTTGTATGTTGTTTTTAATAATCACGACATCAGACGCCCTATCAACAATATCAGCACAATGGACTAATACCATGCTAGTTTATGCTTAAAATATGTTCTTTTATATTCTAAACAAAACTTATAATAACAAAAACTGAATTACCGTGTATTTTTTTTATTTTTCTTAGAATAAGTATAAGGTTCTCGCAGAAAGAAGAGGCCCAGTTTAACAGATTTAATGGTCGTGGTATTTTTGTTTTTGTTTTTGCAAAGTGAGTTTCGATTCAGACGTGTTGAAGACAATTTTAACCAGATATTTCTGGACCTCCAACCCCCTCCTCATGGAAAATACCTTTGAGATGAGAACCCCAAGGCTCGAACCCGAGACCTTGGGTAAACTCACCCGGGGACCCACATAGTGGATTTAGAAATTACTCCATACCACGCAATTAGGTTAGACTTTGAAGATTTATTGTGAAAATGATTTACTATCGAAAAGATTTGAAATAATTAACTCCCAAACAAAAAAGAACAAAACCATTGACCTTACAATTTCCCAAATTTTCCAACAGAAATAATAATAAAAAAACTTATTCGTGTATAATCGGGACCTTACGTCGGTTTTGTTAACAACATTATCTATAACAACATGCACCAAAGGTTTTCTCATTTACAAATAGTTTTTTTCCGTATATTTCTTCATTATCTTTATTTTATCTTTATCTTATATATATAAAAGACAACTGACCATAATTTATTAACCAATCATAACTCTTAATTTTAACAGATTGAAAATTGTTGATGTCATAATTATTAAAATTTACAAAATTAAAATTTATAATATACGCTTTACAATAATTTACAGATATCTTTACAATAAATGATGAAACTTTAATTCATACGTCTCAATTGATTTATACTAACCAGTTAATCTTGATCGCAACTCTCAATTCCATTAAATTGAAAATTGATGATGTCATCAAAACTATTTAAATCAACAAATTAGTCTTACGCCTATATCTATTTTTGTGTAGATATATACTAATACTAATATAAAATAAAATAATATACTTTTGGTCTAATTAAATTAACGCCAACATATATATTTATGAAGATATCTACCAATAAACTAAAACAGGATTGTGACATTATTTGATCAACATGTGACACTTTCTTAGAGCGACATGTGCCCTATTTGATTTATATATTGATTCTACCTTTTAATTATTTATTTATTGAAATATATATCCTTAAAATAAAATCTTACATGTCATAAAGTCCGTATTAGATTAAAAATGTCAATTTGAAAATACTGTGTTTATCAAATATAATTTCAATTTATGTATGGGTTTTTTTAATCATATTAGAATAATTATATTTATTATTGTTATTATATTGTTACATTTAGTTATTTAGCTTTGTAAGTATTTATTTATTAAATATTTTATTAAGTTTAGTTTTTTTAATCTTTAGCAATTTTTCTTACTTAATATTTATTAAATATATATAGCTTATTATTTTTATATAGTTGAATTAAATAGATCTTTTCATTAATCTACAATCTAACTATACTAAAAAAGATTTATGACCCTAAACCCAAAAATATACATTTGTTATTTTGATTTCAAATTGAAGATACCGTACATCGTACGGGTATTAGTACTAGTATCTTTATCTATATGGCTATATGTAATTGTAACATAAAAATCTCATAATCGATATCTTTAATTACCTTTTTTTCTTCCATTCATCACATTAAATAATTTTGGTTTTAAGGTAATCTTCAAATATCAATCGATTCCAAACAATATCATGCAGAATGCTCGATAATATGCACATGGATAAGTTTAGCAATACTTACAACTTACCATCAAAATAGTTATCAGTCTACATACAATTGCTTTGGTTGACATACAAAAAATTACAAAAGTACAGCCTTCATATGCTTACTCTATCACCTATATTTAGTTTAGTTTTTTTTATGGTATAAAATTATCATTTATTTATTAAATATTTATTAAGTTTAGTTTTTTTAATCTTACAGTAGTAGCCTTATATGCCTACTCTAATATCTATATTTAGTTTAGTTTTTTTATGGTATAAAAAATTACCAGGTTAGATTTATTTAGTTTGATAAAATAATAAGTAATATTGTATATTCTAAGATTACGGGCCATTATCCGTTCTTTTTACTTATTTTTACTATAAATGATAAGGTGTTATATCCTTTACATATGAGAATTTGTAATTTTGTATATTTTTATTTTTTAATTATATATTTAATTGATTATCTTATCTTAAAAAATGTTGTAAACATCCCGTGTATTTGACACGGGCCTAAATCTAGTATATATTAAAAGATAACTGAACTAATAATTTATTAACCAATCATAACTCTTAATTTTAACAGATTGAAAATTGTTGATGTCATAATTATTAAAATTTACAAAATTAAAATTTATAATATACGCTTTACAATAATTTACAGATATCTTTACAATAAATGATGAAACTTTAATTCATACGTCTCAATTGATTTATACTAACCAGTTAATCTTGATCGCAACTCTCAATTCCATTAAATTGAAAATTGATGATGTCATCAAAACTATTTAAATCAACAAATTAGTCTTACGCCTATATCTATTTTTGTGTAGATATATACTAATACTAATATAAAATAAAATAATATACTTTTGGTCTAATTAAATTAACGCCAACATATATATTTATGAAGATATCTACCAATAAACTAAAACAGGATTGTGACATTATTTGATCAACATGTGACACTTTCTTAGAGCGACATGTGCCCTATTTGATTTATATATTGATTCTACCTTTTAATTATTTATTTATTGATTTAATTATTTATTGAAATATATATCCTTAAAATAAAATCTTACATGTCATAAAGTCCGTATTAGATTAAAAATGTCAATTTGAAAATACTGTGTTTATCAAATATAATTTCAATTTATGTATGGGTTTTTTTAATCATATTAGAATAATTATATTTATTATTGTTATTATATTGTTACATTTAGTTATTTAGCTATGTAAGTATTTATTTATTAAATATCTTATTAAGCTTAGTTTTTTTAATCTTTAGTAGTTTTCTTACTTAATATTTATTAAATATTTTATTAAGTTTAGTTTTTTTAATCTTTAACAGTTTTTTACTTAATATTTATTAAATATTTATTAAGTTTAGTTTTTTTAATCTTACAGTTTTTTTACATAATAATATTTATTAAATATATATAGCTTATTATTTTTATATAGTTGAATTAAATAGATCTTTTCATTAATCTACAATCTAACTATACTAAAAAAGATTTATGACCCTTAACCCAAAAATATACATTTGTTATTTTGATTTCAAAGATACCGTACATCGTACGGGTATTAGTACTAGTATCTTTATCTATATGGCTATATGTAATTGTAACATAAAAATCTCATAATCGATATCTTTAATTACCTTTTTTTCTTCCATTCATCACATTAAATAATTTTGGTTTTAAGGTAATCTTCAAATATCAATCGATTCCAAACAATATCATGCAGAATGCTCGATAATATGCACATGGATAAGTTTAGCAATACTTACAACTTACCATCAAAATAGTTATCAGTCTACATACAATTGCTTTGGTTGACATACAAAAAATTACAAAAGTACAGCCTTCATATGCTTACTCTATCACCTATATTTAGTTTAGTTTTTTTTATGGTATAAAAAATTATCAGGTTAGATTTATTTAGTTTGATAAAATAATAAGTAACATTGTATATTCTAAGATTACGGGCCATTATCCGTTCTTTTTACTTATTTTTACTATAAATGATAAGGTGTTATATCCTTTACATATGAGAATTTGTAATTTTGTATATTTTTATTTTTTAATTATATATTTAATTGATTATCTTAAAAAATGTTGTAAACATCCCGTGTATTTGACACGGGCCTAAATCTAGTATATATTAAAAGATAACTGAACTAATAATTTATTAAATATATATAAAAGACAACTGACTAATATTTATTAACCAATCATAACTCTTAATTTTAACAGATTGAAAATTGTTGATGTCATAATTATTAAAATTTACAAAATTAAAATTTATAATATACGCTTTACAATAATTTACAGATATCTTTACAATAAATGATGAAACTTTAATTCATACGTCTCAATTGATTTATACTAACCAGTTAATCTTGATCGTTATTATATTAATTTCTATCAGAGTTCTTTTTCTTTTCTTACTCATGTTTATATTTATAACTAGATTATTGTCTCGCGTGATACGCGAGTAAATATATTTTTATACTTATATATATATCAAAATTAAAATTTCTTAAGTAATAATTAACGAATTAGTAATAATTAACGAATTAAAATATTCAATTTTACTTTATTAACATTTGTGTTTTTGACCTTGATAATTTCATAAAAATTTATTATGTTGTTCATTAAGTCTTACTGATTCAATAAATTATTCAATGCCAAAAGTTATTGCTTATCCATGTCATCACAAATATCTCGATGTCATTCGGATTTCCATGTCATATCATAAAAAATATCACACATGACACATTCTTTAGATGGTGTCAAGGCATACAACCTTCTAAACCGAGTTGCAAGATTGCCACCATTAAGCCAATGATCATTCCAGAATCTTGTCTTATTTTCACTCCCAACTGATCTTTAATAACATCTTAAGGGGGCTAGCAATCGAGTGTGCCTCAGAGAATGAGGAACATATATTTGCTCATATATTATTACCACTTGTTTTACATATGAACGCAAACTCAGAACCATGAATCACATGGATGATTTTAAACCTCACGACATCCAAGTTTTGAACCACGTGTCATATCCATTTGTACATATCAATGCTAAATTTTGAGCCTCCAGACCACCAAAACCTAAATCACCCACTTTTTTACCTGACGATTGCCTTCCAGTCAATCCATTACATTTCATTTTCCGAGTTCGACCCCCCTCCCCCCTCCTCCCTTACCCCTTCCACACAAAAAAATAAATAAAATGAAATTGTGATCTTTATCAATCGAAATAAAGAAAAATAATATATCCTAAATACTTTGAATTGCCGAGTTAGAATCCATCATAGGCAACGCATTAGTATTAAGTTTAGATTTTATTCTATAATAACTTTGCAAAATTTATGAAATATAACCATGGATGGAGTCCGACTCCAATTTTTGTACAATGTAAACTTTTTAAGGGTATATTTGTAATTTTGTTCCTACAAAATATTAATAAATAAAGAATACATACAAACATTGACTTTGTTGTCATAAGTCTCTTCTTTAAAAGTACATCACTTGGTTGGAAACATTAGTCTTGAGATAAACCTCTCTATTGGTAGAGTAAAAATTTTGAGTTGTTTTGATTTTTAATAGAATAGGGAAAAAAAAGAGGTTGGAAAAATGTTTTTTTTTTGTTTGGGTAAATGTACAGTACATTGATAATATAGTTGTATGTAAAAACGTTATTTTTTTTTCAAATTCTTTTATAATAGTAATCACAATAGTCACGCATATTTACAAGCTAAATTATATATCATTAATTTCGATAATTTATTTTATTTTGTTTAATAGAGCGCAACTTCTCTGTCACCACATGCTCCAAAATTGCAGATCAATGTTAAAGGTTGATGTTCCCAAAGTTGTCACTCACCTAAGCTAAACTCGGCCTTCTCAATACTGTCGTTGATAATTTGACTAAACCGGACATTATATATATATATATAGGTGAAAGTTATTTTAGGACCACTCCTTATTTTAGGACCAATTAGGACATGTGTTTTTTGTAACTTACACACCACCATGATCATCTCCGACCACCACCATGATCATCTCCGACCACCACCATGATTTTCCGGCGACGGGGACCACCGGAAAATCATTTTTAAGTTAACTTACACATGTGTAAGTTAACTGAAACATGATTTTCCGGCGACGGCGGTGGTCGCCGGAGCCGGAGGACCATGTTTTTGGTCGGAGATGATCATGGTGGTGGTGGTGGTGGTCAGTGATGATGATTATATATATATATATATATAGAGAGATAGAGAGAGAGAGGTTAGGGTTTATGTGGCTGTTAGACACCCAAGCTTGGGTGTAGAACCCCTCACATCTTGTTTTTTTAATCCATAAAAAGCATGGGGGGCCAAGCATTTATAGATATATTAAAAAATTAGTATGTGAGGGGTTCTACACCCAAGCTTGGGTGTCTAACAGCCACATACTCCATTTTCTCATATATATAATATTGTAGATACAGGGTGTTACGACATTATTAATATTCAATTTTACTTTATTATGGTTTAAAATATAGCTTACTATTTTTATCAATAGAAAATTGATCTATATATTTTAAATGAAACATATCTTAAATATCTCAATTAAAATATGATTTGTTTTTTTAAAATTATATAACTATTATTCTATTGGATAAGATATAAGATAAAAAGTATTATTTTATTATCATTAAATATATATTAAAGAAAAACCTTAATTTATAATTGAAAAAAGTATGGATCCTTAGATGAATTTAACTTTTATTTAGAGCCATTTGATCAAATGATGATGTCATATACCTTATTTAACTTTTTTGGATTTAATTTAATTTTATTAAATTTAAGTTATTATTACTTCCTTATTTAAATTTGTAGACATTAATAATTAATGTTTTTAATGATATAATTATGGAAACTAATATTTTTATATTTTGCATCATTTTTTATCTATAAAATTAATTTTTAATGTTATTACAATAAAATTTTCTTTTTTAATGTAATACGTTTATATTAAGTTATATTTTTGTATAGGATTTTTATTATATACGAATAAAGTTTGGTTATAAGGATTTTTATCATATAACATTTTTATTAAATCAATGTTTTAAAAACTTGACCGGAGTCAAACCGGCCTTCTTAATAAAAAACTAAAAAACAAATATGGAGTCTATAGTAAGCTATGACAATTATATATCAAAAAAATAATTGTATGAAAATTTCAATGATATTATGCATAATTTCAAGTTCTATTAACACAACATGCGATATATAGATTGATAATTAAATTGTTTAGAAATTCTAGTGTATAAGTAAATTATTCGAGCAAAACGTTAAAACACTAGTGCAATGACAATGCAGACATATCCGGATGAACGGAATACATCCAAAGAAACGAAAATCTTACTTAGCGAGACCTCTAATAGATGATGATGCGTAAATCACGTGACAAACTACAGCGGAAGACTATTTTTGGTATTTTCTGGATTTTATATGAAATAAACAACAAACAAGACAATTAAAAGTAAAATGATAGATAAAGAATCCACCACCAAGACTCGTAAAGGCTAAGCCACCGGAATCAAGGATAAAGGAAACACTCCACCCCACCACTACAATCGATAAAGGTCTAGCCACCATGATTATAGATAAAGGAAACCGAAGATTTTAAGACCTCACCACAATATTTGATAAAGAACAAGTCACCACAAATATTGATAAAGGGGTCACTCCTCCTAACCACCAAGATCAAAAGATCTCTAAAGGTAAAAGAAGATTTTTGTAAGAAATAGAGACTGCTCTATTAATTTCATTCAACATCAACAACTAACTATTACAATGAGAAAATAAAGCCCTATTTATAGCCACACATGCTACTTTCTAGGAATAAAGAAATACAAATATTAAATAAATAAAAGGCTGTCATGTGCTAAGGACAACCACTAATTTATCCACCAATAGGAAATGGACAGACAAAGCTTCTAGAAAGATTCCTTCTGCACAAGGGCCACAAACCGTTAGAAATAACGTTGTCACACGTGCCTTCCTTATCCCTGTCAACAGTTGTCATTCCTTCTTAATTGGGTCCACTCCGATGTCACCGAAATAAACTGAAATGAACAAAACTGGTGACTTTATTCTGGTATTCCTGGACTGGAGTCGTTCACTGGTAAGCTTCACTGAAGGGTCTTGACTGGAGCCTGGATCTGGAGGATCGTCACTGGAGCCTGGATCTGGAGGATCTTCACTGGAGCCTGGATCTGGAGGATCTTCACTGGAGCCTGGATCTGGAGGATCTTCACTGGAGAAGTGATCTGGAGAATCTTCACTGGAGAAGTGATCTGGAGGATCTTCACTGGAGAAGTGATCTGGAGGATCTTCACTGGAGAAGTGATCTGGAGGATCTTTAACTGGAGCATGGATCTGGAACTGCTTCACTGGAGTCTGGACCTGGAGAACCTTCACTGGAGTATTCCATCTGTATATATATATACATATATATATATATATATACATATATATATATACATATATATATATACATATATATATATA
>CM067171.1:131164479-131191979 GCA_034093135.1 Erigeron breviscapus | reverse complement strand
TGAACAATTTTCAGATTTTCACACGTTATTAAAAATACACTGTGATTTAAATCTAACACAATGTGTTTTTAGATTACATGATAAAAACACATGTGTTTTTAGAAAACACAATTAAAACACATTGTGTTATATTCAAAACACAATGTGTTTGGACAGTTTTCTAGTTTTCACAAAAAATAAAGTTTGCAAATGAATATTTCCCATATATATATATTAGCTATAATTTTTGATTTCTTGATTAAAATTATTGGGTAAAAAGTGTAAATTTGTGATGGAAAACCAAAAAGTGTAAATTAAATTTAAAGGGGTATTTTTTGTATAATCATAAAAAGTATAAGTATTAATATTGTCATTTAAGAAAGATAAAATAATTAAATTTGATCTAATGGCTCCAAATCAAAGATGAAATTCATCCAAGGTTTCTTGTTTGTTTAGGAATGAATTTAGCACATTGTTATATATATATTGGTAGATAATTTAATATTAATTACAATATAATTATTTAGATAAATCTTAATCTTATCTTATCTTAATATATACTAAAAGACAACTGACTTAACCTCAATTGACCAATCACAGCCCTCAATTTCTCATAATTAATTTACACTTTTTGGTTTTTTATCACCAATTTACACTTTCACCCAATTTAAAAATAATTAATTTACACTTTTTGGTTTTTCATCACCAATTTACACTTAAAAATAATTAACTTACATTTTTTGGTTTTTCATCACCAATTTACACTTTCACCCAATTTAAAAATAATTAATTTATACTTTTCGATTTTATTGGTAATATAAAAATATAATAAAATAGTGGACCAAGATATATGCAGAAACACACAAAACTCCAAAAAAATCCTACACAAACACTCCAACCAAATAATCATTAAAACTAATCTCCTTTCGTATATGCAGTAACGATTGTCTACATAAACACAAGAAGGTACAAACTCTAAATATCTTATCTAATTGTAATCAAACTAATTGTGATGTTTTTGTTATTAGTAATTGTAATTGGACTATAATTAGGATAATTATTGTTGTTATTAGTAATTGGAATCAAACTATATTTAGGATATACAGATTATTCTTATATAAACGGAACCCTACAAATAAAATCACAACACACGAAATCATTGAAAACCCACGAACCAACTGCTACTTTTATTATTCTTAAGAACCATAGCTAACGAAAACAAAATTACTTTTTTGCAAGATATCAATGAGAACTCGGTCAATTAGGTAATCACGGTTAATATATTGTTTCTTTGGAAGAGTTTGTATAAAAGAAACTCTGCTACATCATCCAGCCTTGATATGATTTAGCATTTAATATTTACATTTGAATATCTCAATTATTTTTTAAGTATATTTTTACATGTTAACGTATAAGTATTTTTTTGTTCCATATACTAATTCTTATATTGATAATGTCGTAAAACCCGTGTATTTGACACGGGTCTAAAATCTATATATACTAAAAGACAACTAACCTAACTTCAATTGACCAATCACAGCTCTCAATTTCTCAAAATTAATTAATTCAACACATGTCTAAATTAATTTACACTTTTTGGTTTTCTATCACCAATTTACACTTTTAACCCAATTTAAAAATAATTAATACTTTATTGCATAATGTCTATCTAATAACAAAATATAGCTAAAAGTTAGGGACGTTACATATTTATACCAATATTTTATTTTATATTAAATCAAATTAATTGTAATATTGTTGTTATTAGTAATTGTAATCAGACTATAATTAGGATAATCATTGTTGTTATTAGTAACTAAAACAAATTATATTTCGAATACAATTCTTCTTATATAAACTGAAACCTACAAATAAAATCACAACATACAAAATTATTGAAAACCCCACAAATTAAATCACAACACACAAAATCATTGAAAACTCACGAACCAACTGCTACTTTTATTATTCTTAAGTTTCATAGCTAACGAAAACAAAAATACTTTTTTGCAAGATATCAATGAGAACTCGGTCAATTAGGTAATCACGGTTAATATATTGTTTCTTTGGAAGAGTTTGTATAAAAGAAACTCTGCTACATCATCCAGCCTTGATATGATTTAGCATTTAATATTTACATTTGAATATCTCAATTATTTTTTAAGTATATTTTTACATTTAACGTATAAGTATTTTTTTTTCCATATATAATTCTTATATTAATAATGTTGTAAAACCCGTGTATTTGACACGGGTCTAAAATCTAGTTATTATAAAATAAAAGTAACTTAGAACTTATAAACATTTATATTTCAAAAAAAAAAAACGCTAAACATTTAATTATTATGTATATCAATTTTGTTACGACCCAACAAATCCCTAACAAAATAATACTTACAATATATAAATAATAAATAATATATATTCAATAAAATAATAGCTAATATATATCTTAATAGTACGTCTATCATATAAATATAAAATTATTAATTAAAAATAAACAAAATTTAATGTCAATATATAAAGATTTGAAAAGTATATCATTGTGCTATTACTAAAAATTTTAATATATGGATTAATATTTTATTACTTAAAATACAATAAATTAACATCTAATATTGATAATATCGTAATCTCGTGTATTTCACACGACCCTAAAATCTAGTTCATAATTAAAATCAACAAATATTATTTATAAAAAAAGGCAAGATCCACCATTCCCAACATAAAGCTCTAGTACAATAAAATAAAATAAAATAAGGTCATGTCAACACTACACTATAGTTACTCTAACACACTTTTTATCAATAAATCCATCTCATTCTAATTATCATTCTTAATAATTAATTAAAGAAAAAGAATTTCAATATTAATAAAAATAAAATATGATAATTAAAAAGGTTACTTTATTTTATTTTTTTAAACAACATTTTAGCATATGTTTCTTGTTTTTGTCATGAGGACAATCGGGCTCACACTTTCCGTTATCATCTTTACTATATCAAGAACGTATATTTTTTCTCTTGTTGTCGCACACTACAGTCTACACGTTCAAAAGCCCTCGATTGTATATTGGTTTCTAATCTTTTACTTGTGAAACTCGATATACTCTGGCCGGTTTATATTTTAAGCAATATGTGTGCGTACAAAATTTTGGGAACGACGATCTTTTGATGACGAAGTCCCTTGGCTCTTATCTGGGTTCCTAGTTGAAATGGATCACCCACCAACGTACTCATTGAAGAATTACCACAACGGAATATGCGTAAATTCATTCCCATAGCTTGACTAGTATTGTCAAAGGCATTTACTTGAGATGGTTAAGGTGTTGGTCTTTAGTACAAGGGACCAAGGTTCAATTCTTGTCATCGACATTATTTATTATTTGACATAATACTCGATGAAGGAAGACCCGTGGCGCTTCTGCCACCAGTTCGATCCCAAGGAATTCAAGTTTTACCACTAGCGGTGGGGGTGAGTTTTCCCCGAAACGTGGAGTTAAGTGGGTTAGGGGCTTCGTGAATATGGGTTGATGATGAGTGTCCATTTTGTGATAAAAACCCCTAACAAAAGTCTTCATTTATATGTCTTAAATGAGTTAATATTCCGGAACTATCGGTACTTAATGAATTCTATGATTACGCAGGTTCACGGAAGATGCGAGTGAGGGTAAATGGCATCAAGTGACTCAAGATGGAAGCCTATGAAGTTACAAGACACAAGGAGGTGATCCGGGAGCCGAACGAAGCAAATCGAGAAGCAGCAGGAGCTGCCAGCGCCGCTGGCAACCTTGCCAGCACCGCTGGCCCATGTCCAGCGCCGCTGGAGCCTTGCCACGCCGCTGGCCCATGTCCAGCGTCACTGGAGCCCATCCAGCGCCGCTGGGCGGCCCAGATCAGCAACCGACTTTCAGCTCTATTTAAGTCGAAGTAACCCTCAAAACCCTAAGAGAGAGCCGATTCAGCAGCCCTAGCCGCCCATATTCAACCCTAGGTCGACTTTGCAGATTCCAAGGAGGTTTTAGAGCTTCTAACACCTTCCGATCTTCATCCTCTACCTAGATCTACTTTTTATTTTACTTTCAGTTGGTAAACAATGTCTTTCATCTTTTCAGACTTTGTTATTCCTTTAATAAAGTTAGGCTAGTAGGCTGAATACTTGTTTGGATCGATGTGATCATGTAGACGTTTATTTATTTTACTTTATTTGTTAGATCTGTTGGAGTGTGTTTTACTGTTTATCGTAGATTCATGTTTTACTAGTTCTTCATGTTATTATCGATTTTATATCTGAATGTATTGATTTAATTCTGATGATCGGTCTATAATCATACACTAGGATTAATACATAAGGATGGAAAACACTAGTCGGTCTTTAACTAGATGTAAAAGGTGATTCACTTGTAACCGAGGGATCCAGAACCGTAGTAATTAAGATGAATAGAATATGATGCTTAACAATGTCAGACGCGATCCAGTGACTTGGAAACGAGCACTGTGGTCACCGGAGAGAATTATTACCTGGTCATGGCTTAAGAGCCGGGTAACTAAAAGATGAATTAGTAACACAAACTTTAGGTCATTAATGCTTAAACAATGAATCTAACGAGAATTTGTTTATAGGGTAGTGTGAGTCTAGCGACAGCACTAGTTACATTAGGCAAAGTGAATCTAACGAGAGAATCTGAGTCGTGATTAAGTTTCCAACAGTCTAGCAAGTAGGTAGAATGATATTTGGTCGTACCATGAGATCTGAGATGCCAAACAAGTACTTTAATTTAATTACTGTTATTTGCTTTTTCAAACTATTTTCAGACTAAGCCTCTCGCTAAATAAGCGGTTGCGGCTTCTATTTACTTTTCAGTATTTTAATTAGTTTAATAGGAAATCGTGACAACCCCACAACCGCTAGAATTACACGTATTACTAAATTAGGTAAAGCAACGCGTCCCTGCGAACGATCCTGTAACTTATCACTTAACTATACTACATCCGATCGGGTTCTCTGCTCGTAAGGTGTGTTTTGGGATAATTACTTGTACAACAATTTATATATTTAAAAGCAGAAATAAAAACCACCATCATAGCTTTTTGGCGCCGCTGCCGGGGACGCGACGCATTCTTAGTTTAGTAGTGTAGTTCGATCCTTTCTTGTGTTTCGGCACGAGAAAATTACTTTTCAGTACTTAGGTTTAAGTCATTTTAGGTTCAGAAGTCAAATTAGGTCAAAATTAGGTTTAGTAGTCAAATTAGGTCAAAATTAGGTTTAGATTAAAATTAGGGTTTAGTTTAAATTAGCTAGTATTTTCATTTTCTTAAAATTTCAAAAATACAAAAATATTTTTATTTTATCGTTTCCAGTTGTTAAGTTTAGATTGTTTGCATTTAGGTTAATTTTATTTTGTTCTTGAAGTTACTAATCGTTTTCGTGTTTGTTTTCGTTCTTGTTTTTCTTTTTCTTTCATTTTCGTTTAGTTTGTTTCAGCTAAGGTAGGTACAATGCATCAGAATCGATTTGAAACACTAGTTTCAAAAAAGGAGAAAAGCGTTTATATGACAAAAATCAATTCCGGAATCCGCACAGGGAGCACCAACGCCGCTGGGCAATCAGGCCAGCGCCTCTGGTAGAACGCCAGTTCCGCTGGGGAGACCTGCACAGGAACCGGGTTTCAAAGCCCCGACCGTTCGTAGGCCGCTCAACAGCAGACATGCAATGGATTTACAACTAACTGAAGGAGAATACGAGCTTACCGTGTCATATAGCCATTGTGAAATAATGCAAAAGGTGGGCAACTTCCGTCAAGAAAAATATGGTAGTCATGAAGAAGCCTTACGAGAGGTGACAAACCTGGCAGATGAATTGGGGCAACATGTACTTTTGGTGTGGAAATACAAGGAAATGGATGATCACACCAAACGGATAAGCAATTATTGTTTGCCACTGGAATATAGAATTAAGGAAGCTTGCGGTATCTTGGAAGGACAAAGACAAGACATAATAAAGAAAATCAGGGACCAAGAGAAGATGCAGGCGGAACGAACAGAGATGGTTGCAAGGATTGAAGCTAGGATCTCAAGCTGAAAAGTCAGATTTGAAGAACCCATCGCGAGGACAGAGAAGCCAGCGCCGCTGAGAGGGACACCCAGCGCCGCTGGGGGAGATTTCTGGACTCCGAATCACTTGAGAAAAGATGATGAGAAGGTTGACCAGCCAAATAAGCCATCGAACACAATTAAACATCCTGATTTGAGGCCACTGCTAGGTAGGAAAGAGGAAACGGTCAGAAGGAGGAGACCGCGAGGAAATAAGACATCGGCTAAGTCCCCGGAAGAGGAAGCATTAATAGCCGTGAAAAACTTTAAACAAGCGAAAAATGAACCTTGGGGAAAAGCCTGGCAACGAATGAAAACACTGACGAGTGCATTAGTAGCCGAGAAGAAAAGCACAAAAGAACAGTGAAAGCATTCTACAATGGGCTGAACATAGGAAAAAGGAAGGCATTCAACGAAGGGGTGGTGAAAAACATCATACTAACAGAACCCGAGAGGATAATGAAGTTCCTAGAGGAGTATGGATGCAAAATCGCACAACCGGGTACCGCAACGGAGCCACCAGCGTCGCTGGGAACTCAACCCAGCGCCGCTGGGCAAGCCCAGCGCCGCTCAAGCACACCCAGCGCCGCTGGCACCACCTGCAGCCCCGATTTTCGCGAAATCAAATCCGTCACCACCCGAACCAGCCTTGGAAATCAAACACCGATCGACGTGGAGATGGTTGAAGCTACTGAAGCACGAAGGAACTCAGAAAACTTGGAAGAGAGCAAAGGAACGAACGTCAAAGAAGCCATAAGTCACTTCGAACGTTACCCAACGGGAACCGGCCCCCGGCCTACCCCGTATTCTTCCTTAACCTAGTTCCTAGGCCGAGTCCAGCTAAAGACTCGTTAAACTTAGCGCTTCTTGGGAGGCAACCCAAGCCGTATTTTTGTTTTTATTTTTATTTTGTTTTCATTTTCATTTTTAGGAATATATGACTAATTGCAATCAAGTGAACTGTTTTGAATTTTATCATTTGTGATCTATTTTATGAGTATGTCTTTAGAATCACAGATGCAAGCTTTCGATGGATCAAAGGAACAAGTAACTTATTGCAATCGTATTTCGTTTTTATTTTATTTTTATGTTTTAGCTTGTTATTTCCATTTTGATATTTTGATTGAAGTGTGCAGGAGTATTTTGTCTTGTAGTCTGAAGGAAACCAGGCACTTGGCCAAAAGCTAAGTGTGGGGGAGTTCAAACATCAAATCGTTGAAGAAAATCAGACATCGAAACACGTACAGGAGCCAAAAGCGCCGCTGGAGGACCTCCAGCGCCGCTGGGAAAGCCACCTGTGCAGATCCAGCGCCGCTCACCAGAACCCAGCGCCGCTCAAGAGTGTCAGCGCCGCTCCCGAGCTCTAGTCTGCACACCAGATTGCGAAAAATCCAAAAAAATCAGAAAAACCCAAAAATCAAAAAAAAAAAATCAAAAAATCAGAAAATACCAAAAAAAAAAAGGTGGAGAACATCAATGGATCGCCATCAAATGGAGACGACTCAAGTTTTTGAAGTTCAATATCATTCAAGTCGCTCCGCAAATGCCATCTTCAACAACAATCATGCAACATAAGCCCGAGAAGTTTCGTTAATCCTTTATCTTTCCGTGTTTTTCCTATTACCCTGTTATGTTAGGTTCAGTACAACGAGGATGTTGTACAATTTAAGTGTGGGGGGATGGAATAGGAAAAACCCGTGGTTTAATTGCTTGATTTATCATAAGTTTTCTACTACTTATTTCATGCAAAATTCAAATTTCTTGTGTCGGAAAATCATTTTGAGAATATAAGCTTTGCAAGTAGACAAAAGATGACGATAACTAAGCAATATTAGCTTTGGTAGATGAACGGTTAGTTAGGACAGTTAGTTTAACTATAGATTTGTGGCTGTTCATTCTTCCAACTGGATTAGAGCTTAGACTGAAACTGAATGCGATTATGTTTGCCATAGCACATTAACCGGACTTTAATATGCCTAGCAATTAGAGCTATCTAGTCATTAGTATAGGTGTATTAATTGGACTTAATTATACGTGCTTGTGTAGGAACTAGTTTAGACGTATGGTTCGCCTTAATTCTTACACTATTTAATGTAAACTAGTTGCATGCGGAGTAAGTGTATGAGTCATCTGGGGTCTCTGATAATTGTCTATTGCATGAATAATGTAGTAATCTTAAGAAAGGCAATCAGTAGATTAATTAAAAGAGTTCAAAGAACTAATAACGAGTAAAATCTAAACGCATCAAGTTATGTCGCTTTGCGCGTGGGGAACCACCGACCTGTCACCGCTGTCTTGATGTAAGGTATAAACTCTAACCATTAGTTGAGTTATGTCGCTTTGCGCGTGGGGAACCACCGACCTGCCACCGTTGTCTCAACTATTAAAGATGATAATATTGTATAACTGCTTTAGTGTTTAGCTAGCGAGCATGACTGTAGTGTGAGGGTATGTCTAAGTAGTGACTCACAAGTACACAAACGATGAATATAAATGCCTTGCTAGTAGCTAGTAGTTCTGATTGCTATACAAACTTTAATTAAGTGCTTAACTAGTCAGCAGAAGGTAGTAAGATTGAGCTGTAAGACATGTGGAATTATAAAAAGTTAGCTTTTAGTTTTGATTGACCAATTATCTTGCCTCTAGCTATAGCTTACTGATTTTTGTCTAAAGCTTTCTCAAATCATTTTGCATGACTAATCTTTCAAATGTCTTTAAAAAAGTAGAATAACTTGAACACTTAAGTAGTCCGCTCATCATTGTTTTATTTTCTTGGACTATTTGCTTGAGGACAAGCAAAGACTTAAGTGTGGGGGTATATGATGAGCGTCCATTTTGTGATAAAAACCCCTATCAAAAGGCTTCATTTCTATGTCTTAAATGAGTTAATATTCCGGAACTATCGGTACTTAATGAATTCTATGATTACGCAGGTTCACGGAAGATGCGAGTGAGGGTAATGGCATCAAGTGACTCAAGATAGAAGCTTATGAAGTTACAAGACACAAGGAGGTGATCCGGGAGCCGAACGAAGCAAATCGAGAAGCAGCAGGAGCTGCCAGCGCCGCTGGCAACCTTGCCAGCGCCGATGGCCCATGTCCAGCGCCGCTGGGCGGCCCAGATCAGCAACCGACTTTCAGCTCTATTTAAGTCGAAGTAACCCTCAAAACCCTAAGAGAGAGCTGATTCAGCAGCCCTAGCCGCCCATATTCAACCCTAGGTCGACTTTGCAGATTCCAAGGAGGTTTTGGAGCTTCTAACACCTTCCGATCTTCATCATCTACCTAGATCTACTCTTTTATTTTACTTTTAGTTGGTAAACAATGTCTTTCATCTTTTCGGACTTTGTTATTCCTTTAATAATGTCAGGCTAGTAGGCTGAATACTTGTTTGGATCGATGTGATCATGTAGACGTTTATTTATTTTACTTTATTTGTTAGATCTGTTGAAGTGTGTTTTACTGTTTATCGTAGATCCATGTTTTACTAATTCTTCATGTTATTATCGGTTTTATATCTGAATGTATTGATTTAATTCTGATGATCAGTCTATAATCATACACTAGGATTAATACATAAGGATGGAAAACACTAGTCAGTCTTTAACTAGATGTAAAAGGTGATTCACTTGTAACCGAGGGATCCAGAACCGTAGTAATTAGGATGAATAGAACATGATGCTTAACAATGTCAGACGCGATCCAGTGACATGGAAACGAGCACTGTGGTCACCGGAGAGAATTATTATCTGGTCATGGCTTAAGAGCCGGGTAACTAAAAGTTGAATTAGTAACACAAACTTTAGGTCATTAATGCTTAAACAATGAATCTAACGAGAATTTGTTTATAGGGTAGTGTGAGTCTAGCGACAGCACTAGTTATTTAGGCAAAGTGAATCTAACGAGAATCTGAGCCGTGATTAAGTTTCCAACAGTCTAGCAAGTAGGTAGAATGATATTTGGTCGTACCATGAGATCTGAGATGCCAAACAAGTATTTTAATTTAATTACTGTTATTTGCTTTTTCAAACTATTTTCAGACTAAGCCTCTCGCTGAATAAGCGGTTGCGGCTTCTATTTACTTTTCAGTATTTTAATTAGTTTAATAGGAAATCGTGACAACCCCACAACCGCTAGAATTACACGTATTACTAGATTAGGTAAAACAACGCGTCCCTGCGAACGATCCTGTAACTTATCACTTAACTATACTACATCCGATCGGGTTCTCTACTCGTAAGGTGTGTTTTGGGATAATTACTTGTACAACAATTTATAAATTTAAAAGCAGGAATAAAAACCACCATCAGTTGGCCAGTATGTGCGTACCTTTAGCCATTGTGGCGCCGCATACGAAGTAACTGACATTGTCTTAGTTGGCCGTTAAAAAAAAAGAAGCTTGATTAGTGTTCTATCAGCGGTAAATATCAAACTAATATAAATGTAAAGATCTAAGGCAATAACAGAAGGTAAAAGAGTATGAATGTATGTAGCCGTGAATATTGAAAGGAAAATGGAAAAAAAGAGTGTGCCTATCAAATTGTAGGGATGAGATCCCCTCAAGTTGTTTCTAACTTGAGGGGTCAAGTTGAAAACATCTTGATCATTGGATTAAAATCAATGGTCAAGATTCAAAGATTCTTTGAATCTAGCTTGACCATTGATTTTTCTTTGAATCTTGACCATTGATTTTAATCGAATGGTCAAAAGTTTCTTAACATGACTAGTCATGTTAGGGAACTTGAATCCCTTCCCCAAATTGTTATAGGTTTAGAATATGGAAAAGGTTAAACAGGACACTAATTCTAAAGACTTTTTTTTTCTAGGGACTTAAATACCCAACGATCAGTTTACAATAATGTTCTCTACTCTCTAGTCTAATAAATACTACAACTCAAATATTTTATATATTTCTTAACAAATATAGTCTAATAAATACTACAACTCAACACAAATATTTTATATATTTCTTAACAAATATAGTCTAATAAATACTACAACTCAACACAAATATTTTATATATTTCTTAACAAATATAGTCTAATAAATACTACAACTCAACACAAATATTTTATATATTTCTTAACAAATATAGTCTAATAAATACTACAACTCAACACAAATATTTTATATATTTCTTAACAAATATAGTCTAATAAATACTACAACTCAACACAAATATTTTATATATTTCTTAACAAATATAGTCTAATAAATACTACATCAACACAAATATTTTATATATTTCTTAACAAATATAGTCTAATAAATACTATATATATATATATATATATATATATATATAATATATCTAATATCGGCTAATAAATACTATATATATATATATATTTCTTAACAAATATAGTCTAATAAATACTACAACTCAACACAAATATTTTATATATTTCTTAACATCGGCTATGAGAATGCCTACGTTGATTACAACTTGGAGAGAGTGGAAGTGGGAAGTCCACGATATTTAGCCTGATAGAACAATTTTATGGTCGAGGCTGCTCTTACCACGTCTACTTTAGATGGCATAGACATCTTAATTAGAGCCCAGCAGCCCATCCTGTTTAATGACATAATCCGTGCTAATATACAGCTTGTCGGGCAGAAATACTTAAAATCCTCAAAAGCTTGGAAGTCGCATAACTTCATATTGACACTTTCTAATGGTTATGACATCACAGTTGGGGCAAGAGGGGAGCAGTAATCTGGTGGACAGTAGCAGCAGGTAGCAATTGCACAAGCGATTGTTTAAGACCATAAACTCCTTTTACCAGATAAAGCTCTGCATCCAGTGTCTCAAAACATGGTTCAAGATGCATTAGATAAATAAGTGGTCGTGTTATGCATGTCAGGTTGCTCTTCAAACAGCTCATTCCCAAATTACTTATGTAAAACTAGCTATTGTTGGATGATTATAGCAATAATATTCTAAATTCTAATTCATTATAATCTTATTTCTTCTGCGGTTAGTAAACTAGTGATGGAAGTGGTGGTATGTGATCACGTTATAATAAACGTATGTCCGGAAATTATTTAAGCCTATGGGGTCACACGCGTTGACACTTAGATATCCGGTAATATGTATATATATTGTATCTACATATTTATAATCACAAAATGGAGAGAAATGATAATTGGACATTATTAACTAGATATGTTAATTAGAATTATTTATTAATTAATAATTATGTATTATTAATTATTAAATATTAATTAATAATTAATGTAATTATTAATTAAACCTAGTCCAAGTCAAAAGAGGTTAGCTTGAAGGTTAAGTTATTAGGGATATATTTATACCCTATATATATCCTAATAATAAAAACCCTAAAAAAAACTAACTCAAAAGTTTCGGTTCTCTCGAATCGAAAAATATCAAAACATATATTCGGTTTTGACTCTCTCGATCGAAACACAAAACCAAAAACTAGAAACCCACATGTATCACAATATTATTTTATTACTCCATCCGTCTCACTAAATGTGTCCTATTTTGAATTTTCAAAGTCTTGTTTTATAAACTTTGACCTTAAATATTTTGATTTGTGTTACAAAATATTTGATGAAAGTTATATGAATTGATTGAGTTTTACATGTATATTTTATTGTTATAATTTTCATCAAAAATTATATAACACAAATCATAATATTTAAGGTCAAAGTTTATAAATGAAGACTTTGAAAATTCAAAATAGGACACATTTAGTGGGACGGAGGGAGTATATATTTTGGTTTGTGAGTTTTAGTTTGTTGGCAGAAACACATACTTGTGTACAACGATTAAACAAATAAAAGCAAACTATGGAGTTTTTGGCTTTTGGTGATTTAAGATCTAGCAATCTTCGGGTATTGTTCGACGTGTCGTGTGTGCGATCGTAGAGGGGTTTTACTTTAAACCCTAAATAATAATAATCTTATTATTAATAATATTATTGGAAGCTTTGCGCAAAGGTACACGTTTCGATTCTCTCTTTGTTAATTAATGTGATTGCATATTTGATTTATTCCGTTGCGCACTCGTGATTGTTTATATGTTTATGTTCATACATTCTAACAGTGGTATCAGAGCCACATATGTAATCTATTAATTACAAAGATCAAAACTTGAAGGGGGGTTAAGGGTTGGTTGTATTTAATTAATTGTTAAATAATTAAAATTGTTTTTTCTTATTTTTTTTAATTAAATCGACATTAATTAAATAAAAATTAGGGTTTTTTGTTTAATTAATTTAACCTAATTCAATGGATGATTGAAACCCTCTAAGCAAGTTTTGAGTTTGTGAATTGACATGATTTATTTGATATAAATTGCATGTTGTGTATCTTGATTATTTAAGGTAGTTAAATAAAAGTAAAATCACAAGGAATTCATGCAAAATTACTTGTGATTAATACTTATATATAGAGATATAAATAGCAAAGCATGATAGTCCAATAATAGGGTTTATTGTGTGACTATGTGAATTTTTCGTGTGATTTTCCTGCTATGCGACAGTTCACTAAAAAATTCATATCTTTTAATCCGTAATGAGTTAGAAGTTGTGCTTTGGACAGTAGATGCTCAACTCATAGGGCTACAACTTTGTAGTTCTGGTCGAAGCTTGATTCTGACCAGAAACAGGTCTAAACAGGTCGTGAAACTACTGGAAATTTCCAGTCAGCATGTTTATGTGAATTACTTGTTAATTAAGTTGTTTAAAGGCTTACGCAATCAAGGCAACTTGATGTATGTGGTCCTCTTCTTCGGAGGGGGGAAGCCGGCTTTAAACATATGCATGAACCATAGTGACCATGTTTAGGTGGCCCACCTTAACTTGTTGCATGATTAATTAGTTCGGAAATTAGTAAGTTTATTAATTTTTGCGTATTTATTGAGGTATAAAGGTGATGCAAAAATTGTTTCATTGGAAAATATAAACTTGACTAAGAACTATTGAAATAGAGATTTTTTAATAAAATTGGAGTCTTACAACCTTGAGATACACCGGCTCACCATTTGAACAAACTCTAAGAGAGGTATAAATCGGAGTGCGTTAGCCTCCTAAAAGGGCGGGTTTTTAATTGTGTGCATCGCAAACCTTTGCCCTTGCGCTTCTTTGTGCGTTCAAATGGAGCTACCGAGCTCTCTTGTGTTATTAAGACTATAAAAATGATTTTATTAAATATTATGTTATGAAGATTTGCATGAGTCTTCATACATAAACTTTTGATTCACATCAAATGCATTACCCATTTAAAGTTAAGTCATTGCCACCCAATTTGCTAAGAACACTTGCCAGTGCTTTTCGCTCCTACGTGAGACCGTAGGCGAATTGTATCTCTTCAAGGTAGATTACCACTCCACCGTGAGACCGGTGGTGAACTATTTACATGTTCTTAATTGGGCGACTTAAAGCGAGTTAAGAGGTGAGATCCTTGACCCGTGGCATAAGATGGGACAAAACATGTTTACAAAGCACTTAACACCCCTTTAAAGTGTTGTTGTAAGTCCCATAACTCTAGGAATTGCATGAATGCAATTATTGATCGTCGATTACCTTTTGAGTACTGTCATTTCTAGCTGATCAACAGATGAAATGATTGTATGTCAATTGGATCCTAGCCTTAATGAAATTAATTGTTAAATGAATTTAACATGGGTAAATTATATTTCTTAAGGATTAATTATCGAAAATACCGATAATTGAACTTGAATCTGTTTTGTAAATGGCAACAAATCCTTCACAAAATATACACCAATCGGCTTTCAGGTCGATGCTAGAAAGAGAAAAACTTTCTGGACCTAACTTCAATGACTGGTTTCGTCAGCTGAGAATAGTTCTAAGAGCCATGAAGAAACATCAAGTCCTTGAAGAGCAGACACCCGTTGTTCCGGGAGCCAATGACTGAAGAGTAGGCTAAATACAATACTCAATTTGATAGACATAATGAGGTTGTTTGTTTGATGTTGGGTAGCAAGACTCCCGAGCTTCAACAATCAATTCGGATTGCATAATCCGTGTGATATGATCAAAGAACTCAAGTCTATCTATAGAAAACAAGCTGAAGTGAAATTGTTTGAACTAGTTGAAACACTTCATGACTTGAAAAACGAGTATGGAACACCGGTTAATCCTCATGTACTCAAGATGAAGAAGTACTTTGAGCAATGGAAAGGTTGAACTATGCTTATCCTCCGCCTATTACTATTGGCATGATCCTAAAGTCTTTCATGGGATTTTGAGGAGTTTTGTGCGCAATTATAATATGCATAGCATGAGTAAAACCATAGCTGAACTTCATGCCATGTTGATTGAGTGTGAGAAATAGCTTCCAAAGAAATCTGCTACACCCCAAGTTCTGATGATCAAGGGGGAAAGGTTCAGAAAGCAAAATAACCGTAAGCTAAGGGTAAGAAGTTTGGTAAGGGAAAACAAGGCGTTTTAGTCTCAAAACCTTAAAAGACCCTTTCGGCAAAAGGAGCATACGGCTAAAGACCAGGCTTGTCATCACTATGCTAAAGTGAGACACTGGAAGAGGAATTGTCCTAAGTATCTAGCTGAGTTGAACGAGAAGAAAAAGCAAGCTGGTTTAACCAGTTCTTCAAGTATCTTTTAAAATTGAATTATAAGTATTGATGTGATTCAAATGATAATTCAATAGCAAAAGAGTCAAGTTTAACTTGGACTCTACCTACCTTTGGCATTGTCATCTTGTTTAATTTTGTCAAAAAAAAAGCATTTAAAGATTTCAAAGGGAAGAGATCTTACAATCAAATGATGAATCATTTGATGAATGCGTATCTTTAACATTATCATTAGCAAGAAACGCATTGAAAATCTTCAATGTGAAGAGATATTACAAATCAAATGATGAATCATTTGATAAATGCGTGTTTTTGGAATTGTCGATTAGCAAGAAAAGCATTTAAAGACTTTAAAGTGAAGGGATCTAACAAATGATGAATCATTTGAAAAATGCATGTCTTGTGTTTTCGGCAAGATGACAAGAATACCTTTTTCGCATAAAACCGGAGAGGGCTAAGGAACTACTTGGACTAATACATACCGATGTATGTGGCCCATTTAGACATGTGTCAAGGAAAGGTACTAGCTACTTCATCATTTTTATGAATGATTTCAGTCATTATGGTTATGTTTACTTGCTTAAACATAAACATGAAGTCTTCGAAACATTCAAAGAGTTTAAAAATGAAGTAGGAAATCAACTCGGTAAAACCATCAAGATTCTTCGTTCGGATCGAGGTGGAAAATACTTAAGCCAAAAGTTTAAGGATTATCTAAAAGCTTGAGGATTTATCCAACAAGCTTACTCCTATATAATGGTATATTTGAGAGGAGAAATCGAACCTTGTTAAACATGGTTAGATTAAATGATGAACCTTAAGACTCTCCCATTTTTATTTTGGGATTTTAAAAAAAAAAAAAAAAAAAAAAAAAAAAAACAAAAAAAAAAAAAAAAAAAAAAAACAAAAAAAAAAAAAAAAAAGATTATGCTCTAGAGATTGCTGCATGAATTCTCAATATGGTTCCAACCAAAAAGGTTGACAAGACACCGCATGAATTGTGGCAAGGGAGTGTTCCCAAATTGTCTTACTTAAAGGTCTGGGGATGTGAGGCACTCGTGAAACGAGATACGCCTGACAAACTCGAATCTAGATCTGTTAAGTGCATCTTTGTAGGATACCAAAGGAAACAATGGGTTACTACTTCTACTTTCCTACCGAAAACACTGTTAAGGTTTCTCGATTTGCTGAGTTCCTTGAAAGGAAGCTCATATCTCAAGAAGACAGTGGGAGGATTGTTGAACTTGATGAGGCTCAAGAAGATGTGTCAACTTCTGAAAATACTAGCAATCATCAACTTGGGGGGGGGGGAAATGTTCAAAGAGATGAATCTCAAGATGAACTTCAAGTTGAAGATGAAGCGATTCCAATTCGTAGGTCCTCAAGGACAATACGTGCTCGTGAAAGATTAAATCTTATGGTTGAATCTGAAGAACACGTATTAGGAGACTTAAATGAACCTCCTAATTTCAAAACTGCATTATCAGATCTGGAATCTGAAAAATGGCTTGAAGCTGCGAATGTGGAAATGAAATCCATGAAAGATAATCAAGTCTGGAGCTTGGTTGATCTTCCACCAAATGGTAGAACCGTTGGGTGTAAATGGATCTTCAAGAAGAAGACCGACATGGATGGAAATATACACACCTATAAAGCTCGTCTTGTGGCGAAAGGCTATACTCAACTTTATGGAGTTGACTATGAGGAGACCTTTTCTCCTGTTGCGGACATTAGAGCTATTAGGATCATCTTAGCCATAGCGGCGTACTATGACTATGAGAAATGGCAAATGGATGTCAAAACGGCTTTCTTTAATGTTTTTCTAGAAGAGGGAGTTTATATGGTTCAACCATAAGGTTTTGTCAATCTATAATATCCCAACAAAGTGTGCAAGCTTCAAAGGTCCATTTATGGACTTAAAGCAAGCATCATGAAGTTGGAATAAAAAGGTTTGATAAGGAATTCAAAAGGTTTGGTTTTGCTCAAAATCCTGATGAGCCATGTGTATATCGCAAAGCTAGTGGGAGTAATGTTACTTTCCTTGTCTTATATGTATATGACATATTGATAATAGGAAAATCACATTCCAATGTTGCAAGACGTTAAATCTCATCTTGGAAAGTGTTTTGCTATGAAAGACTTGGGTGAAGCAACATTCATTCTTGGAATCAAGATCTATAGAGATAAAAGTAAACGGTTGTTTAGATTAAGTCAAAGTGCTTATATTGATAAGATCTTGAAGCGATTCAAGATAGAGAATTCTAAAGCGTGGTTTCGTACCAATGCAAGAAGGACTTAATTTATCTAGCAAGAACGGTGCTTCTACACCTGAAGAGGTGGAGCGTATGAAAAGAATTCCTTATGCTTCGGTTGTGGGATCTATCATATATGCGGTAAAATGCACTAGACCTGATATTGCGTCGCGCAAAATATCGTTAGCCGGTATTAACAGAATCCGAGTGAGGATCACTGGATTGCTGTAAAGAATATTCTTAAGTACATGAGTGCTACTAAAGATTTTCTGGTGTATGGTTGAAATCCGATACAGAATTTAAAGTGAATAGATACTGTGATGTTGGATTTCAGACTGATAAAGATGATTCAAAATATCAGTCGAGATACGTCTTCGTTTTTAATGAAGGCACGGTGGAATGCTAGAGCTAGAAGCAAACCACAGTTGCTATGTATGTGGCAGAGTCTGAGTATATTGTCGCCTCAAGAAGTCGCCATGAAAGTTGTCTGGATTAGAAAGATTATTTTTGGATTTTAACGTGATGATCCTCAAATAACTAACCTATGGATTTGTACTGTGATAATACAGGAGCTATTATCATTTCCAATGAACCCGGAGTTCAGAAAGGTGCCAGACATTATCCTAGATGATATCACTTTGCACGTGAACAAATCGTACTAGGAGAAATCAAGATACTCAAAGTTCACACAGATTATAACTAAGCTGATCCTTTTACAAAGGCTTTGTTAAAAGGAAAGCTCAATAAGCGTGCCAAGGGCATAGGTCTTAAACTAGCTGGTTATCTCATGTAAATCTGTGATTGGTATTTGGATAATGGGATGTTAAACAATTATTATTTCAATAAATGAATTATATACTTGGTATGAGTGATTTCATTTCAATAATAATTGTGTCCTATATTTGCATGTTTAAATCCATGAATATTTTAAATATTCTAAATATTCATTGTCGATTAACTATATGGGAATATAGTTAAACTAAGACAAATCTGAGAGATTGGTTAAATATATAGGGAATATTTTGAAGATGGTCCTGCCAAACTCACATGGTATCCATAGAGATGCATATCGGACTTACCCCACTTAACGAATTATCATTTTATGGATCGGCGTCATTAAGTGAAATTCGTGAAATGGTTACTTTATTTATATGGATCGACGTCATTAAGTGAAATTCGGCGTCATGTGTGGATTGCATTTTCTTGATATAGTTCTAACTGTCCTGAACAAGGTAGTAATAAATGGCTATTTTCAGAATGTATTAAAACGACATGACTAACACGTGTAGTCAATATAGGATTTGTTCCTTCAATTTGCAACTGAAGTATAATACCATTTGGCGCCCTCATTGATTATTAAGATGTTTGTATGCGCATACCCAAATGAACTCAAGAGGATGTCTTGATTAATTTTGGTAATCTTGATTAATTGTAGAAATGAGAAACAGAATCGTCAAATTATGAAATGACATTGATCCATATTCATAATTAACAAGGGTATCTGAAACAAAGGGATAATAAAGACTAAATCATTTCAAATGATACTTTAAGAAACTATACTTAAATATTTCCGGGAGCATTGGCGTGTTGTTAGACGCTAACCAATGTTATTGCCTTTATATAACATGCTCAAGTGGGAGCTGTTGGTATGTGATCACGTTATAATAAACGCATGTCCGGAAATTATTTAAGCCTACGAGGTCACACGCGTTGACACTTAGATATCCGGTAATATGTATATATTGTATCTACATATTTATAATCACCAAATTGAGAAATGATAATTGGACATTATTAACTAGATATGTTAATTAGAATTATTTATTAATTAATAAATGTATTATTAATTATTAAATATTAATTAATAATTAATGTAATTATTAATTAAACCTAGTCCAAGTCAAAAGAGGTTAGCTTGAAGGTTAAGTTATTAGGATATATTTATACCCTATATATATCCTAATAATAAAAACCCTAAAAAAAACTAACTCAAAAGTTTCGGTTCTCTCGAATCGAAAAATATCAAAACATATATTCGGTTTTGACTCTCTCGATCGAAACACAAAACCAAAAACTAGAAACCCACATGTATCACAATATTATTTTATTATATATTTTGGTTCGTGAGTTTTAGTTTGTTGGCAGAAACACATACTTGTGTTTTTCTTGTGTACAACGATTAAACAAATAAAAGCAAACTATGGAGTTTTTGGCTTTTGGTGATTTAAGATCTAGCAATCTTCGGGTATTGTTCGACGTGTCGTGTGTGCGATCGTAGAGGGGTTTTACTTTAAACCCTAAATAATAATAATCTTATTAATAATAATATTATTGGAAGCTTTGCGCAAAGGTACACGTTTCGATTCTCTCTTTGTTAATTAATGTGATTGCATATTTGATTTATTCCGTTGCGCACTCGTAATTGTTTATATGTGATATTTGTTCATACATTCTAACAGGAAGATGAATCAATTTACGCAGTCCTTACTAGTCCTGGCGATTTTATCAATCTGTTTTCAACTCATTCTAATTTCTGCTTAAACTCCGCTTTTTGAGTTTGATTGCTAAGTTAAGCAATTACATGAGGTATGGGTAGAGAGTTTATCATGGAAAGGTCTTCAGGAATCAGAAATTTTCTTATCTATATTAGATTATTAATTTAATAAGTATTAGATTACCAATAGGTAGAAATTTACCAATGGATTGTTAATTTAAGAGTTAATTACATTTTTCGTCCCTGTGATTTGTACCAACTTTCATGTATCATCCCTGAGTACACGAAATTACATGTTTCATCCCTGAGTATGGAATTCTGTTAACATATTTAGTCCACGACCCAAACGGACGTTAAGTTGGGGGTCACGTGAGTTGCACGCAGAGGGTAAAATGGTCAGAAATTTTTACAGGGACCAAAACTATAATAAAGTTTACATTGTTTAAGAAAATATCATTCCCATTTTGACTTTTTGATCTGAGTTTCTCTATACCCTTTACTTTCTTTTCTTTCTTAACTGACCTCTGCACATTTTCCTTTCTGCCTTCTTTCTTTGAAACCCAGAAAACCATTAGCAATGCAAGTAATCCCAACACAAACACACAACTTCCTATCACTATCCCAAGAATAGCAGAATGACCAAGTTTTGACTTCTTTGACGCTCCGCTACTATAATATGAAACATCCCATTACTTTTATTTGTTTACAAACCCATTTCATCATCAGATCTACAAACCCATTTCATCATCAGATCTACATATATCTCTATCATTTACATATCAAAAATTCAATCCATACAAAAATACATTTCACTATCAAATTCTTTTTACCTTCAAATCCTAACACCATATACAAGTAATCATATACAAAGAAGTAAAAATCCCTAATTTAAATAACACATAGATATGAAAATCTATATGTTATTTAGTCAGTGATGAAGAAGAAAACCCCAACATCCAACTATTTTCACAAAGGAATAAAGAAAAAATAAATGAAAGTATAGAAACTTTTTCCATCAATCGAAGTCATACAACCAGAGATGGGGACGACCATGGCGACGTGGTGGTGGGGAAGCCGGATCTGGTGGTTGGGAGGTTAGGTCTTAGTCGTGATGGTGGTGGGAAGGCCAGATCTTGGCGCTAACGGTAGAGGAGAGGTCGGATCTTGGTGGTGGTAGGGTGGTGACGGTGATAGGATTTGCTAGATTCCCAGCAACCATTTGTTGAACAACTCTTACTCTTCCCCTTCATTGTTTTTATGAATCTTAATACTTTCGAGAAGTTGTAAAGAAAATGGAAGGATTAGAAAGACAAATATGTAGATGACAGAGACGACCAAATCTTGTGTGGTTTTTTGTGTGATTTTTGATATATACTTATCAAGTTTTATGTTCTTTTGTGAACAAACTGAGTTGTTTAGTTCCATTTCTATGGTGTGGTACTTATGATTTGGATTTGTTAATGGATGGATGAATTTATGTATATATTTATTTTTGGTATATAGATATTGATAGATATAGGTACAAATGTAGATATAGATCTAAGATGGACATTTGTATAAAAGTTATTTATTTTGATGAAAATTATGACTATGATGGTATGATGCATTATTGTTATGAATATCTGATGTTTTGTTGAGAAAATTCTGGTGTTTTGTTAAGATGGTGTTTTGTTAAAGAATATGATGGACAGTTTATTACACTTTTAGTCCTATGATAATGAAATGACAATTGTACCCTCGGTGTGCAAGTCACGTGACCACTTATTTAACGTCTGTTTGGGTCGTGGACCAAATATGTTAACGGAATTCCATACTCAGGGATGAAACACGTAATTTCGTGTACTCAGGGATGATACATGAAAGTTGGTACAAACCACAGGGACGAAAAATGTAATTAACTCTTAATTTAATTCAAAAACATCTAAAACATTATAACTTAATTACCAATAGGTAGAAATTTTCTCTTATCTATATTAGATTATTAATTTAATAAGTATTATATAGCAAAACATGACTTTGTCTATTAAGTTTTTATTGTGCCATATTTTCCCTCACTCTATTCTATCAACTATAATCTTCAATGATTACGGTAAAAAACACACAAGATATCATTAAAAAAATTATAAAAAAAAAAGAAAGAAGCATTCAATAGTCTTGAAAATCAAAAGGTTACATGATATGTTTATTCCATTATCTTTTGAGCTATTTGAAATAAAAGATACTTAACGCTTTTCTAACTCCTAAGTTTCATAAAATCCAAATGCGACTTGCCATCAAGCTTCCGAGCAAAAAATTCTTTGAAGTATTCCTCAAGGGGTACTCGCCGGAAGTTCACTACCTTATGTTGTCTAACAAGGCTTTGTGCAGGGCCTAATTCTGTACCCATTCTGGAACTGTAGAATGTTGCCACAGATAATCTCTCTTTGTTTGAGTTTACAGTTGCTCGATGCTCGATGCTCCTGTACACGCCATTGCTAACAATCTACAAGACACACTATAAACAATGAAAATACTGTAACGAGACACGGCATATTCAATTAGTTGGCCGATTTGAATACATCCCAGAGTCTCTTTTTCATGTATTCAACCTACTGTCTTACCAGGATACTAGGTAGTTTCATTCAAGAATATAGTTTATTGTTGCAACAATATAGTTATTGACTTCTTGTAATTCCTGTAAATTGTTGCTCTCAGTTTTTTATATTTTTTATATTTAAATTAGTCTATGAAATGGTTACATGCCTGATTCAGGCCCGTTTTCACATATTATTGTAACCAACTCTATTGACCAACCCATCTTGCCTACTACAATACAAGTCATATGGCTGAAATTGCGCCATTACCTCCATTATGTCTCCAACGTTGACTACAAAAGCATTTGGTAGAGGCTTAATGGTTAACCACTTTCCGTCTTTTCGAATCTGGAGGCCCTCTGTTTCATTTAGTTGATAGAGGATGGTTAAAGCATCTGCATCAGAATGCGGGGAGAATCCCAAAGCCATTTTTGGCTCTGGACATGGTGGATAATAATTCATTCTCACTGCTTGGTAGCCATCCTGAAACAGCTCAGTCACTTCCTGTGTGTCCATCCCAAGAGCTTTAGCCATTTGACCCAAGATTGCCAGTGCCAGTTTTTTCATTTCCGCGGAGTAAGCTTCCAACGTCTCCCTGCAGTTAATTGAGCTATATAAGATAACTATTTCAAAACTTACATCCAACAAATAAGTCATAGTGCCAAGTAACCAAACTGAAATCTTTCATATGAGGAAAAAGAGAGAACCTAAGGTTGAGAGGCAACTTTTGAAATAGTTGAAGTTTCCTGAGATCATGTGGAAGAGTAGTTATGCCAAACATGTCAGACCAGTCAAGCTTTTGATTCTCTGATACAACAAACAGCTGACCGAAACCTTCAAGGTTGTCTTCATCTTGCCAAAGCTTCTGTTTCTCATCCATCGGAAGATTGAAGAAGTTCAAGACTTTCCTCTTGAAATCATCTAATAAGGACTCACTTATTCCGTGGTTGATAACCTGTTTCATTTACCATATGAGCAAAATATGTGCTTATAGAATTACACACACACAAACATCAATTATGGAAATATGCATAACTCACTTCTCGTGATGTTTTGTATACAAGGCTTAGTTTAACTTTACACCTCTGTAGTGTTAAGACTTAGAATTTGACTTTTATTGATAGTAACATATAGGTTGTGAAGAAGCCACGTCCATCAGATGATTCTTTTCATGATTTTGTTTCTTCATATTTGTGAGGAAGCACAAGAAGAAAGAAAGACAGGTAGAAAGAACGCCTTGAGTTCTCAGAACTCAGAAGACACCTATCTGGTGAACTGGTAAGCCAGCCCGAAAGTCTCAGATGAGCCCGGGTGATTGTACACCAAACCGAGGTTAGGTTTAGAAGGGGGGATGATGGGTGTTTTTGGTTGTTTGTTGGCGATTCCCCGAAGGTAGAGTTCGTGCCTCTTTACGCCAATCAATTATGTTTGCGCTAGCCGATTATGATCGTACTAGCGAATGTGTTTTAGATCTGATCGATCGTATTGTGTATATTGTGTTTCCGATCTGTTCGATCGTGTTTAGCATGCTCATGGAAGGATATTATCATATCCCGATATCCAAGGATGCTTTTGCCTAATCATTGTAGGCTGTGAGAAGCTTCGGGACGGAGAGTCACTGTCCCGCAACATATTGATATGTTGTTGATATGTGAGTATATTGTTGTAGGTTGCTGGAGCATCTCTTATAGAGAGAAGAGGACGTCCAGATCTGTGTGTGTGTTTTCTGGAGAGGAGGAGAATGATCTTTTAGGTTTAGAACTCATCCATATATATAGGGATGGTTATCTTGGAGAATAAGTTTAGGATTTAGAGAATATTCCTAATTATATGCCAGATCTGGTATTTAGGACGAGATAAGAGCAAATCTCTTTAATTTAGGAGGAAGAGATTGAGATAATCTCTTCCATATTTAGATAAGGCTTACAGTGGGTACCTTCGTTACGCAGGATCGGCTCTGTCACGAAGGTTCGGTTCCGTCACGGAGGGTGACATACACCAGCAACCCCCAGTTTAATATGAGGAGCTGCAAAGGTCGTTATATTAAACTATAAAAAACTTCTGCATCAAATTAACGCTTCCTTCGTATGACAAGTGCTTCGTACCGCTGGGAGGGTACATTATTAAGCCCCCAGTACAAGGTGATTCTGTAAATCACTGCGTTGGACTATTTCTGGCCACTTCGTCATTTCCCAGGGTAAATTCCTTAAATCCTAAAAGTCAATTTGTTACCCGCGTATCTCGAGGTGCTATATCGACGGTTAGGGTTTTTGGTGGCCGTTGTATATCAACTTTCCTATCGCATCGCTGCTTTTATTTTCCATTTGATCTGCTCCGACTGTCGCTGTCTTCGATTTTTTAATGATTATTGGTGGAGAGACCTGTTTTAATTTGTCAACATTTGAGGGATTAGGGTGTATCCCTTTGTTGCTGTTATAATACCCTAGGAATTTTCCTTCCTTTACTCCGAATGAGCATTTATTCGGATTGGGTTGATTGTTCGGAGGTTTCCGAAGGTCTCCCAAATGTTTCATAAGAGGTTTTCTTCGTCCCTACAATGTCATTTATGTAAATCTCCAAGTTTCTGCCAATCTGTGTGGCAAATGCTTTGTCAACCAGGCGCTGATACGCAGCCCCTGCGTTCTTTAGCCCGGACAGCATCTTGGTTGTAAAAATCTGTACTGTCTTCGTCTTCTTTGCAAATTAACACACATCCTCCACTTATCATTTTCTTTTTTCACCATTACAGGGTTTGTGATTCATTCTTTGGGGAGTTGGATTAGGTTTCGTGGCGAATTTGCAAAGATAAATGATTCAAATAACTCCAGTGGTTTTTATGGGATTTATAATCGTGGGGTAATGCCATAACAAATATTTCGAAGGCTAGGTCCTCGTCGGAGGAAAGAAAAATGGGTTTGTGCCAGAATAGGACCAAGACGTCTCATCTTTCACGACGCTCTATTCCTATTCGCAAGCACGTAAATTTGGCTGGTATTTACGAAGGATAGGTTTCATAGTGATTTTCAATGAGATATTCATGGAAAGTAGAGGTTACGTACCAGTAATCAATGAGATATTCATAGACTTTCCTCCTGAGATCTTCTATTACGATGGAAATGTGGCTATCGCCGGCTTCATAAGTTATGGATATCTATGTAGCATGATCCTTGTGCATTGTTAAAGTTGTGTGTCAGTCCGTAGGTTCTGAGGGTCAGCTGCTTTCCATTTTTGAAGCACGGTCTTCGTTGCATAGTCTTTGGCGCGGATGCACTCTTCGTTGCGAATCCTTTGGGGATGGCATATTCTTCGTTGCGAAGCCTTTGGCGTGGCATACTTCTGCCACGCAGTCTTAGGGGCCCGTAATTGCTCATTTATACTAGAGTTGTGTCATTTGCCAGCGGTCCTGGTCTGTTTGATCGAATTGAGTATGTTATGAGTGAATAGGAATGCCTTGAAATGTCTTTAGGATTCTCCTTTTATAGGGAGAATTTATCTTGGAGAAAAGTTAAGCCTCTTTAGGGTTTCCCTAAGTCTTAGGCTATAAGAGTCCGGGAGGATTCTTTCCGTCTTTACTGAACTCAAGTGATAAGATCAAATCCCGATATTATAGGGGAACAATTCTTATCTCTTTTATCTTCTGTAGGAGCCTTCGTTACGGACAACCTTCGTGTCGTAGCGTGCTACTGTTCTTTCGTGTGGAAGGTCCTGAGATTGTGAAGTTGATTGGTCCTGTGGTCCGCGCTCTTGAACCTGCTTGGTTACTCGTCTCGAAGGGTCTCCAGAGTATGCTATCTTGAAATTAGCTATCATAGTAAATTTGTTAATGGTATAACTGTTATACCTGATCCTGGGCCTCCGCATTGTTGCGTGAGAAATCCCGGTACTTTTTCTTTGGCTTTTTGCCTATACATTCAATCTTTTATATGTCGAATGTGTTTTTTTTTCTTTACGTACGTATGCACGTACATTGGGGTGTCTGTTCAGGCGTCCCTGTCAGCTTGTTCCCTCTTTGTTTACTGAGGTGGCGACCCTCTATTTTTATATTAAGACAATGAGTCTTTTGAATAATGCATTATCCCTCATGGGGCTTTTGCTTATTTTGAATAATTGAGGCACATAGCCTTGTATATTTAAGACTATTGGTCTTTTATTGAATATTCAAGACTATTGGTCTTTTATTGAATATTCAAGACTATTGGTCTTTTATAATGCAATGTCCCCCGTGGGGACTTTTTGCTTTATTGAATATTTCAAAGGCGTCTTGGCCTGTATATATTATTGAAAAAGAGAGAAACCTTAACAGTAGAATTTTCGCAAGTTCGAGCTGTTCCAGGTCTTGTCAACCGGAGCCCCTTCGGGTGTTTTCAGCTTGTATGCTCCGTTTCCGAAGGCGGTTCTGGAGTATGTGTGGGCCTTTCTATGTCGGTCCCAACTTTCCTTGATATTATGTGATGCTGGTGCTGTTTAGCCAAAGTACATAGTCGCCGGTCTTGAATGAAGTAGGATTGATTCTTTTGTTGTTGCCTCCTTCGGC